>JASVEL010003842.1:0-228758 GCA_032618575.1 Nicotiana noctiflora
CACCTAGGCCTGATGGGCTGACAGTGTTCATACTAACACCAAACATTATAAACATAGCCATTTCAACGGATAATTGCACACATAGCCAAATGAAGTCAAACTTGCTCATCAACTAATCAAAACTCATAGAAAAGGTTGAGTAATGTTGAATCTCAATCAATTAGACTTACAAACTTAATTTCAATAGCAAAGTGTCAATTAACATTAAGCAAGCTTAGTTACAAACATTTTTGTGTTGAATGAATCATTGGAAAACCCAAATCATGCTGAAGGTTCATTGACATAAACACATAAGGACCAAATCCCACAAAGCAGTAAAGGGAATTAAGACATGGTCTACCCAGGCAAAAGAATAAACAAACTAACACGAAATAGCTCTAACAGAGTAGACAAAAAATAATACTAATCAGGGCAACTAAACTAAACTTTCCAAAGACTAACCCTAATCTAAAACATGCGGGCAATAGAGAAGGTGAAGAAAAACAGAAAAAACATACAAAATGATAGGAATGAGAATCAGAATCACTGAACTAGATTTCCAAATATTCAAACCCAATCTTAAAACATGCAGGTTAACAGATAAGAAGAACAGAAGAGACATTGAAAACCAACAAAGGAAAATCCCAAATCTAACAAGATAATAGAAATAGGAATCAGAACAACTAACAGGTAGTTTAACAGGGATGTCAGATAAAGAAAAGATCTCTAAACAACAAATTAAAACATTTGAAAAGCTAAAAAGAAAGTCCTAATTCATGTGACAGACTAACAGGATATAACAAATAGAAACATGAAGAAATAAAGAAGAAAGCAGGCAAAAAGGGGCGGGAGACTTAGCTTAGCAAAGCCGGTCCCCTCAGCTTCCTATTTCCCTTCTTTTCATTCTTTTTTTCTTTTCCACTTTTCTTTTCTCTTTTCTTTATTTATTTTCTTTTTCCTGGTTTTTCTTGTTAAACTTCAAGGAAGTCTTTTAGGGTTTTTGGTTAGAAGAGGGTATTCAGAGAAGAGAAAATGTGGGATTTTTGGTTGGATGTTTGTTTGAGTCGCCGGAGTTAGGGTTCCGGCGACATATTCTCGAAGATTCGAGACTGAGGGGTAACATTCACGGGAAGCCACTTGCAGGGGGTGATAGATTAGGTTGAAAGGCTCCTATGGTGTTAGTTTGGGGTGGGTTCTCATTGTTTGGGATCACCGGAGACGAACTCCGATGACCAAAGTTTCAAGAACATGGGGGTTTCAGGGTTTTCTTTAGGTTTTGGTGGGTGGTTTATGGCGAAGAAGAAGAAAAGAGGAGAGGAGGGTGAAGGAAATGGCCGGAGACCGCCATGAGAGACGGTGGCCTCCATGGCCGGCAAAGATGAAGACGAAGAAGAAGAGGGAGAACTTAAGGCGGCTAGGGTTCGTGTTGTGTGTAATTGCTTGTCTCTAATGAGACATAAGCCTTATATACTCGGACAACCTAAGGTGATCTTGGCCGTTAGATCAATGATGATCAACGGTCAAGCTTTGTCACAACTAAACGACGCCGCATTATTTCAAATGAGGCCACAGGTTTCCTCCGTTGGATCATTTAGCTTGGACGGCTGAGATCAAATCTCACACATTAATTAATTACTTATAAACCAACTAATATTCTCAGCCGTTGGATTTGAGGAAGTGAACGGCTGAGATTATGCAAATTAAACACCTGGACCGGATCCCTTTGGGCTGAAATCATTGGGCCAACATTTCAGATTTTAGTTGGCCCGGTCTTATTGCACATATATATATTATTATTATTTTGTATTTTAATTATTTTAAGATAAAGTTTTTTGTATTTTTTGTATTTTATTTATTGTACTATCTAGAATACTTAATTTCCTAGCTTCCCTAATTTTCTAATATTTTTTGTTAATTTTCTGATATTTTTTCTATATTTTCCGCTATTAATACTATTTTGTTGATTTTTCTTTTTCTACAACTAATTAATTAAACATGCAAGTATTTCTCCTTCTTTCTTTTTTAGTTTTCTAATTATTCAAACACTCATAATGTATCTAATTTCAAACAAATCATGCAATTACACTCAAAAATATTATTTTAATTTTGAAATTTATTTTGCCTAGTACAAAAATTACGTGCTCACAATATTTATGTGATAGCATGATTTGTAAATCGTTGACCTCAGTCCTAGCTTGAAATCACTATTATTAAATACTAAGTCACCTGTTCTTGAAAAATTAAATAAAATTAAAGTATTTTTTATTGTTAATGAACTGGAACCTGGAAATAAATAATTGAACAGATATGTGACTCATATGCATGTTGTGGACTGAGTATGGATCGGGCTGCACGCCGCGGCGGATGATATGAATATTGCGCTTGGGCTGAAGGAGCCCTTCCAGAGTCTTTACACACCCGCAGTGAGCGTCATCGACGTTAAATGGATCGAGCTACGCACTGTAGCGGTCATGTGCATTGTATTGCATTCTTGTTTGTAAATTACCTGTGATATTTTTGATTTGTTGTTGTTGTTAGTTCGTGGTAGGTATCGGACTGTATTTTTAGCTTTGCTCTGTGGTATTCTGTGAATTCTTATTTTCAGCTATTTTATATGTTTTTTACTCACTGAGTACTTAATACTCACCCCTACTCCTTGCACCTTTGTGTGCGGATTCAGTTTTACCAGAGATTAGTTGAGCAGTCTCGTTTCCAGAGTATCAGAGTTGTTGAGGTAGCTGCTTGACGTTCGCAGGACTTGACTTCTCTTCTTATTCCAGCTTTTCATTATATATACATTATTCAGACTTGAGTATTTCATTCAGTATTTCTATTACTATACAGCTTTGCTTAGAGGCTCCAGACTCGTGACCCCAGATTTTTTAGGAGTGTTATTTCGATGTTTGCACTTCTCAGTATTTAATTATACTATTATTATTGGAGTATTATTATTGACTCTTATATTCTTCTTGAAATTTATCCTTTTGGGACTAGTCTTTAACCGTGAAAACTGTTGTTGGTCTGGCTTACCTAGCTTTAGGGTTGGGCGCCATCGCGATTGGGTTTGGGTCGTGACAAGAAAATAATTAGTTTTAATACTGGAAATTTAAGTTGTTGAAGGCAATATTATCTCCCTAATTTTAGTTATTAAAAGGTTGTTGCTTCTCCTTCTTTACCATGACTTTTTTCCCCACCGTTTTCTAGTTTGTTACTTCACAAATCTTACTAAATCTCAAACCAAAAAATATATGTATTTGTTAAATAAGTAAAACCATTTTTTTTTCTTTTTAGATAATAGTAAATCTAAAATAATTTTAAACATGTTCTTTCTTATATTGTTTCCTAAAAAGCATTTTTTTAAGATTGGTGAAATACAAATTGCTTTTCTAATATTAACAAAAGCATTTTCCAATAATTTGAGGAACAAAAAAATAATTGAGGAACAACTCCAAAATACTCTTTCGGAAAACACTTTTAACTAAGAACACTTATTATAATAAGCAGAATTCTTGAGTTTGACCAATTAGGCTTTCACCCAAATAAGCAATAATTCAGATGATAATATCCGCAGGAAAATATCAGCTATGTTCATTTATAAATAGCTTATTATAAAAATTGACCAATTCATAAAATATTATTAATATTAGCCAAAAATTAGCTATTTGTAGCAACAACAAAAAAAAAATCAGATTCTTGCTTTCTTTTGATTAGGTGTTATTACAATAAATTGAGTGTATCTTAAGGAGCTTGAATCTCAATTTTGGGATGATTTGGTGGAGTTTTGAGCTAGTTGGAATTGAAAGTTTGAAGTACAAGATGAACATAAAAAAATAATAGGTGTATCATACTGTGTATCACTTGTATATCATATATGTATCAAATGTGTATTACATGTATATTCATGTATACCTGCGTGTGAGATACATTCGTGATACATGTTTGATACATGTGTCGCAAAAAAAAAAATTCAACTCGATTTTAACTACGAATTTTTATGCCGAATCACTTCCAATCATCCTCAATTTTTCATATTGACTCATCTATATATTTTCAGTGACTCAATCATACCCATAGAAAAGACCCTTTTTGCTTCTGTTGTCATTGAATCTATATATATATATATATATATATATATATATATATATATATATATATATATATATATATATATATATATATATATATATATATATTCATCACCTTATTTATTACCTTATCCGCGAAATTTCTTTTCCGTCTTGCATCTAATGTTACTAGTCACGCTTAAAAATATGGAAGAAGATCTTTGTGTGTGATTCTTGAAGAAAAACAACCTTATATATATATATATATATATATATATATATATATATATATATATATATATATATATATATATATATATATTTCATCACCTTATTTATTACCTTATCCGCGAAATTTCTTTTCCGTCTTGCATTTAATGTTACTAGTCACGCTAAAAAATATGGAAGAAGATCTTTGTGTGTGATTCTTGGAGAAAAAGAACCTTATTTCTTTGAATTTTTAATTTTTATATGCATTTTGCTAATTTTGATAAATCTATAATTAATGACTAGAGATTAATAAGTTAGAACTTTTTTGGTATATTTCTGTAAAATTCCCAATATCGGCCTAAGTAGTCATCTCCTCTTAACAACTTTAAAGATACAGAAAGATAATACTGTATGTACATGTATATATATATATATATATATATATATATATATATATATATATATATATATATATATATATATATATATATATATATATATCATCATCGTATTTTGTTCGTGATACATGTTTGATACATGTGTCGCAAAAAAAAAAAAATCAACACGATTTCTTTTCCGTCTTGCATCTAATGTTACTAGTCACGCTTAAAAATATGGAAGAAGATCTTTGTGTGTGATTCTTGAAGAAAAAGAACCTTATTTCTTTGAATTTTTAATTTTTATATGCGTTTTGCTAATTTTGATAAATCTATAATTAATGAGTAGAGATCGATAAATTAGGACTTTTTTGGTATATATCTGTAAAATTCCCAATATCGGCCTAAGTAGTCATCTCCTCTTAACAAACTTTAAAGATACGGAAAGATAATACTACTACACACACACATACACACACACACACACACACACACACATATATATATATATATATATATATATATATATATATATATATATATATATATACTAGATGACATACCTGTGCGATGCACAGGCCCCATTGTTGCTTCTTTTTCTAATTTTCTTCTTTTTAATATCTTTTGATCTATTGCTAATTACACACTTTATTCATCTTTAGGAAAAGAAAAAAGAAAGCAGATATTTGTGTAATAATATATAGAATCACATTTACCTGTATTTTTTTAATCTATTGCGTTATGTGTATTTTAATTTTTATGAAATCGTATTACTATATCACTTTGTTATATTTGTCGAAGTCCGACACTTTGTTGTACAAAGATTATACAATACTTCAAGTACAATATAGAATATTTCTACGTAGGTTCTACACATATCTGTTTAAAAAAATAGTTAAGCACCACCAAACAAAAAAATTGATGGTAAAAATGATTGAAAAGTCAATTGAAAAATAATTCATGATGTATTTTTTTCATTGTTTAAATTGAATATATATGCTTCTACTCTTTTGTATTTTCAATTGTGTTAATGTGTTGATTTTTCTTCTTATATTAATCAAAATTTGAATAATAAAACATATATATTTTATTTTTAAATAGTTGACGATTTTTTTTTCTATGAAATAATAATCATATTTTTTAGTTACCCAAAAATTTTACAAGAAATTTATATTTTATTCTAGTTCAATGACATAACTGAATAATTTACTAAAAATAAAATCATTTTTCAATCACTCTAAATACTAATCAAATTGACCTTAAAGAAGCATTACAATCGTTTTCTAGTTTCATTTTATATGATTGAGATACTCTAGGGTGTAATATAACTTTCTTTACCATAATTATTTGTCGAGATTTTTTTTAAATAGTTAATTTAATATTTATGTATTTTAAAATTTATATTATGTTGAATTCTTTATTTAATACACATGAAGTACCCAATTAACTTTAATCATAGAGGGAAACGTACAATCCTGCATAATGATACTTCTTATGTTGCATAATATGTAATAGAGAATCCGAAATTAATTGTCTAATATTTTTCAGATTATTCTTACATAATTTTGTATAGAGGGAATCATTATAAACAATATTCAATATTCTATAATAAAAAAAAGAATTTGATACTATATTTTATTTTTAAATATTTTTTTCTAATTTTATAAAGTGTTCCAATTAAATCTGTAATTTAATAAGGGCTTGTATAAATAATATCAATTGATACTAATATAAGAACACCCTAATAAAAATTTGTGTAATTTATTTCTACTTTTTTTTGTTAAAATATAGTCAATAAATAAAACAAATGAAATAATATTTCTTAAGGAGATAATATAATTGCTATATATAAATGTATGTAGCCATTGTATATTTTTTATCAAATGAACATTGAATTATAAAATTATCAAATGGATAATTTTTTAATTAAAAGTACTAATTAGAAGAAAAAAATAAAGTAAAAATAGTCTGCGTTTAAACAAATTGAAGAGTAATATTAATTAAGTAGTGCATTTAAAGAAAAAGATGGTTAAGGTTGAATGGGAAGTGGGTTCACAAGAATTCAATGGTTTGGGCTATGTTACTTTTGAGTTTTTCCCTTATTACAAACCCAAAATCAATCTTTTAAGCCTATTGTAAAAGCAAACAATGTGGTTATATTTTTTAAATGACCATAATGCCCTTTGTCAACCTCCCTTCTCTTTTCTATATAATAGAAAGAAATATATATATATATATATATATATATATATATATATATATATATATATATATATATATATATATATATATATATAACCTCTAACAAGAACAGGGAATCATATTTAGGACAACATTGAATTGAAAATCCAACTCCTCGTCAATAACAAATAGATAAATATATATTACCAACGGCTGCGTTGGTTGAGTAGGGGATATCCTAATTGAGTGGTCGCAGGTTTTGAAACCTCATATATGCTTTCTCGTTCGAGCTCGTCTCACGAGGTTTGTTTAGTACGATTTACCTCTCGATATAGCTTGCGAGCTATCGTATCAAAGCGGGGTTTACAGAGATCGCATCCGAAGGATAGTTGATGCGGGTACCCTAGTTTACGTTTACAAAATAAATAAGTAAATAAATAAGGAGTTGAGATGGATATATAAGACTTATCCATTAGAGATTTTGAGTTTGAGTATTAGAAATTAATTTAATTCTTGATAAAAAATAATTTTCCATTTAACAAACTTTACACGGTTCAAATATGGATTAATCCAGGGCCAATGCGAATACTGACACTGAGTGGAAACAAAGTCATAACTTTGAACCTTTGCAGCAGTTGATTAGTTTGAACCTTTTCTAACTTTGAACCTTTGCAGCAAAGGACTTCTGGACATTATTACTTAATGGAATAAATCAATAATTTTCTATTTTTCTTACCTTATGAACTAGATTTTTCAACGACTAGCTAGCTATGCTATAGAATAAATGCAGATTCTGTAAAAACTAATAGTATTTAAAAATGGGTAGAAAATACAGCGTATTTTGGGAATTTTTCTTCACAAGAAAACTAAGTCGAGGTTATTTTCCGGTCAATTATTCACCCAGTCAAGTGCAAAAAAATAATAGAATCACGCAATGCACGCTATTAGTGCTTTCTGCTCGCGGACAAAAAAAGAAGAGCGACAAGACTCAATTAGATTTAATTATTTGCAGCATGGAAACTATATAGAAATACCTAAACTATTTTTTATATATTACCATTTCCTTATATAGAGAAAGAGTACAAGAAGATGCTATATTATATATGACTTAGATTCGGTATGTAACATGTGATCTGAGTTTTTTTACACTTTAAATTATAAATAATTGTAACTTGTACTAATTAAACCACCACTTTACTTACATATTAAAAAAAATGTCATTATTCTAAAAAAGGTGTAAACACAATAGACAAAATGTCTCCATTTCTAATTGGTGGGATGGAAGTTCTAGAATATATAAGATGGAATTCATGATTATTTTTGCAAAACTGGAATTTTTTTTTTTTTTTTTTACAAATATGTATAAGGTAATTTTGGAGAGTTAAAGATCTTTGATCGTGTCTTTGAAAATAATAAGTGATTCTGAATAATAGCATGCATAAGCTATTTTTCTGCGGGAAATAAGTAGCTTCTTCTTGGAAGCCGAAAAGAGAAACATAAAAACAATTATATTATCAGATAAAAATGGAAAAATTAACATTGTATAACCGCTCTCAAAATAATAACCAAAAAAATATATTTTTAATATATTATATATAGAAATTTTACACACTTTTTCGGTTAAAATAGCACGAGCTAGCCAGTTTTCGGATTGGTCATTCAAAAATAACCAGCGTTTGTAAAGTCATAGAAAAATAACCACTATTTTGCTACAACAGGCACCGGTCCAGCATAATATATCGGAGATTGGTGCATTTGTGTATAAACTTCCAGCATATTATGCTGGAACTCCAACACGCGGAACTCCATTGTAATATGTTGGAGTTCTAGTATACTTATGTAACGACCCGATCCTTCGTTCCGAGAGTTATAGCCCCATTACCCCCATCTATGTTTATTTATGTGTTGTTCAACTATGTTGAGATGTCCGTGTAGCACGTGAGTTGACCGTGCAGATCCAGGTATTGATGATATGATGGCTTAGTTGTGAGGATATTAATATCATAGCGCGTGAGTTGTCCGCTTAGCACGTGAGTTGACCGTGCAGATCTAGGTATTGATATGGTAGCACGTGGGTTGTCCGTGCTTAGCGTTTGGGCTTTGAGAACACCCCGAGTGGGCGCAGAATGTTGAGTGTATTGAGTGTTGAGTGCTGAGTGCGAGTGCTAATTAAGTGATGGAGTGACATTGTTGTGAGGTTGCATTTACTTTTGTTGTTGCCGCATTTATTTGTTAAATTTCTTTTTGGCATTTAATGAGTTATGAAATTTAACCGTTTACTCCTGTTATTTTTAAAATGTGAAAAATAAATATTTGGACTGTTTTGCTCAGCTCGTCACTACTTCGCAGTTTCTTTGTTATTTCTATTACTACTGAGGTGGTTGTACTCATACTACACCCTGCACTTTATGTGCAGATCCAGGTGAGTTAAAGCGCGGCGATCGTTGAGTTCAGATCGGCTATCTTTGGAGACTGTAAGTGCAAGGTAGGTGCTAGCATCCGCAGGGCCTTGTTACTCCTTTTGTATTTCTTCTTTAGATTGTATCGATCGTTAGACAGTTATATCTCGTAGTTCATAGTTTTAGACGCTCATGACTTAGTGACACCCCGATGTTTGGGACTCGTTTTCGTATTTTATATATTTATATTAAGAGTTGGTTTAGTTTATCAAGAATTAAATTATTGGAAATATTTTATTAAATTCTCATAATCAAATTAGTAATAATATTTTGGGAATATACTTGCCTTATAACACGATAGGCGCCATCACGATCATTGTTAGATTTTGGGTCGTGACAACTTATGTTGGAATCTATTATAATATGCTGGAGTTCCAGTATGCTTATGCTGAAAATTCATTATATTTTGTTGAAGTATTTTCCAGATTTTAAACAGTATTTTCATTCACATTTAACCTACATGAAAAGTGGCTAAATTTTCGATTACTTTTGAAACTGTGACTATTTTTGAATGACCACTTGTAAATATGGCTATTTTTTAATTTCTCTCACTTTTTCGATTACCAAATATAAATAATTTCTGGCGCCGACTAAAAGTGAAAAAACTCTTATAAATTAAGACATGCTCATTGGGGTGATTGAAATTAGCGGGAGAATAATTGCTTACCTTATTACACGTTATAAATAAACAAAATACACAACGTGCATGGCATGGCACAATTAGCTTAAGCATGCCATGTTATATATATATATATATAAAGAGAAGAAACTTGCACGGCATATCAGTGGTGATTACTGGATTCTGGTTATTTTTGAAATAGTGTCTAAAGTACAGTGTTGTGAGTAAGTTCTTTTTTTCACGATTTGTGTTTATTTTCTTAAATTTTGATTTCTCTTAGTGAAAATCCTGATTCTGCCACTGATTCAGTACAGGGAAAATGGCTATAAGAACTGTGGATTTTCGATCAGACACAGTTACTAAACCAACTGAATCTATGCGTAACGCCATGGCCAATGCCGAAGTAGATGATGATGTCTTAGGTTATGATCCAACGGCCCAGCGCCTCGAAGCAGAGATGGCAAGAATCATGGGGAAAGAAGCAGGACTATTTGTTCCTTCAGGCACAATGGGCAATCTTATTTGCTTGCTTACTCATTGCCAAATTAGGGGTAGTGAAGTAATTCTTGGTGATAATTCACATATTCATGTATATGAAAATGGAGGGATTTCTACAATTGGAGGTGTTCATCCTAGGACAGTGAAGAACAATGAAGATGGAACAATTGATCTTGATCTGATTGAAGCTGCAATTCGAGATTCTAGCTTTGAAATACTTTATCCAACCACTAGGCTCATCTGCTTAGAGAATTCACATGCACGGTAACTATATAATATACTCTCATACTAACAGTGGCGTAGTCATATACAGTGAAAGGTGTTCATCGGAAAATTATAAATGTATGTAGGTCAAAAATTACTTTTTATAAATATATATTAAACCTTGAATATCCTTTGCAAAATTTCTAATTTCGCAACTGCATAGAAGAACTGTCATAGCGGCAACTTTTAAATTGGTGCATCATTTGGTTATGCAATCTGATATTTTCTAGAAGTGTATCTTTGGTATGTTATTGTATTATTGGACCATACACAGTCAATGGCTGATCCAAAATTTAAATATTGTGAGTTTTCATGAGTTGAGATTGTGGGATTTGAAATGTACTCTAACTCTATGTATATTTAGTTGTCACACACACATATATATATATATATATATATACAAAGTACTAGGTTCTACTTGATAGTTTTTTACTGGATCGTCTGATTGCTCAACGATCATTCTTTTTCTATTGCTTTAGCCATTGACTCTTTTCACAGTGCATGTGCGCGGTGCATTGAGCTCCCGCTATGCGCGGGGTCCAAGGAAGTACCGGACCACAAGGGTCTATTGTATGCAGTCTTACCCTACATTTCTGCAGGAAGTTGTTTCCACAGCTCAAACTCGTTATCTTCTAATCACATTGTAGCAACTTTACCAGTTATACAAAGACTCGGATGTTCTTAACCTATCGATACTAATATTTTATGAATGCAGATCGGGAGGCAGATGCCTTACTGTAGAGTATACAGACAAAGTTGGAGAATTAGCAAAGAAATATGGTCTGAAACTGCATATTGATGGCGCTCGTATATTCAATGCATCAGTTGTAAGTATATCTTTTCTTGTTTATTAAGTAACAACCTTTTGTATGCAGTTGGTTATTAGTACTGCTACCTTGAGTCACATGGATCTGTATATGGTAGAGTGATTTAAACTGTATAGTTAATTTCCATATGTTTTTGTTGTGATATTCATTGAGGTTTTTACTGGATTATCTGTCTTGTAGGCACTTGGTGTGCCCGTTCACAGGCTTGTACAAGCTGCTGATTCAGTTTCGGTAAGTTAAACGATATCAACAACAATAACAAACTCACTGTAATTTTACAATAGGGGTCTGGAGAGGATAGTATGTACGCAGTCATACCCCTACCTTATGCAGGTAAATATGCGTTCCAAAGATCTAAGTTAAACGATATCCAAAGATCTGAATGCACGTCTCTCTTCATTGTATATAGTTATTTCTGGTCCAATTTGTTTTCAGTAAGCCCTCGACTCAAGGGAACAGTAACAAGGAAGCAATCAACCATAGTAACAACACGAAAAATAAAAACACAGCGTATAAAAATAAAGATCTAGAGATAAGAAATACAAGAACAGTACTAATATAACTTGTAAGATCTAGGAACAAGCAAATATAAGAATATTAATTACTAATACTACCTGATAAGACTAGGAGACACCTTCGACTACCTATCAATATTTGACCTAATTCTTGACATCCACACGTACCTATCTAGAAAGCCAAATATTTTGAAAATTAGAAGACTGGACAACACATTCTATGTTTTGTGGTTGCAATGTATGACAAGGTTATTAGTGTATATTGTTTTTGCTCATTCAAGAATATGCGCAGGCATGCTTATCGAAAGGTCTTGGTGCTCCAGCTGGATCTGTGATTGTTGGTTCAAAGAGCTTCATTTCCAAGGTACCTTACACTTATGTATATAATTGTAGAAGTTAGTTGTTTTTTGCTGCAGGATTTGTCACCTAACTCAATATATAATTTCCTCCATTTTGTAGGCAAAAATTCTGAGGAAGACTCTAGGTGGAGGAATGCGACAGATTGGTGTTCTGTGTGCTGCTGCTTCTGTCGCTTTACAAGAAAATCTTGTTAAGTTGGAAGGAGACCACAGAAAGGCTAAAATTTTAGCAGGTAATTGTTTTCTCCATTTGGTAAGGTATAAAGGACAGCTCAGTGCACTACGCTCCCGTTATGTGCGGAGTCCAGGGAAGGACCGGACCACAAGGGTCTGTTGTACGCAGCCTTACCCTGCATTTCTGCAAGTGAGGCGGTTTCCACAACTTAAACATATCACATGATAACAACTTTACTAGTTACGCCAAGGCTTCCCTTCCCATTTGATAATGTATATATATTTACTTAAAAGCTTTTATTCATCTGTCGAATGATTCCCTTTACTTCTCAGAGGAACTTAACAAAATCAAAGGGCTTAAAGTTGATACTGCAACTATAGATACCAACATTGTAAGTTGATTTTGATTTATCAAACTCATGATACAATGCCAATGCAAAATAAATTCAGCTCGATCCTTCAGAAATATTATAATAAGATTCATTTTTTGTGATCAGGTATATTGTCATATACTAAAAGAGTCCAGCATCAATAGAACATATTTGTGCAAGATTTTGGAACAACATGGCATACTTGTACTACCAGAAGGACCACAAAGGTGTGCTTACCATTCTTTTCTTTTGATTGTTTATTTTATGCATGCTAAGCTCATTTTGACTTCACCGACTAGTGAGAAATTTATAGGGGTGTCAAATAGGTGAATTGAGTTGATTTGGACAGGTCAAAATGGACTGACCCAATAAATGGGCGGGTCAACTGGATTTGCACTCAAGTTGCCGCCCCTAGAAAATTAAATATAAGCGTATTTAAGTCATGGTGGTACGTGTGTATGCACAATTACATATACACTTGCACGTGTCTACACGTGTATACATAAGATTTTGTGTAAATAGTACATGTTGACATTTCTTTTCCTTTCTTGATCATGCTGATGGTTGCAGAATCAGGTTTGTTATACACCACCAGATTTCAGAAAGTGATATGCACTATACTGTCTCTTGCCTTCAGGTAAAGTGTTAAAGAGGTCAAGCATCAACATTAGCTGCTGATTTCCTCTGAATTCAATATATATTCATTACTTTGTTTTATAAAAATTTGTGCAGCAAACTTTGGCCGGAGAGGAAGAAGAAAATGGTGATACTAAGCATCTTATGAATGGTTTCAAAGATAATCTTTATCTGTAAAAAAAATTAATTCAAAGCTTCTGTAGCATCAAAACCTTCAACTTCAAATACCAATAATGTTATGCAGGAACCCGATCTCATTGTATTATGTTGTTACTTTATTCAATATTTTTTTGTTATCACTTTTAAAGTTATTGTATTATTAATTGTATTGTTTTATGTAATAATGAAAAAAAATAGTTCGTATAATAACCAGTGTGCCGGGGGCGTACGCGGAAATTTTTGTAAGTGGTGTTGAAATTTATAAAAGAATTAAATTTGCAAAAGCAAAATGTGCTAGTTGAGGTTTGAACATTTGACCTCTTAGAGAAAAATCAAGCACATTACCAATACACCAAGCCACAATTTATGTCAAATGGTATCATTTCTTCCTAGTTATCTATTTTCGTACAGTATTAATACATATATTTAGTAAAATTTTCCGACAAAGCAGTGTCGCGTGACACCGCTTCGATAACCATAAATCCGCCCATGTAGTTTGCTATAGTGGGATTGTCATGTTTTTTTTTTTCAAATGTGTCCTTGTTAATTTATTGATAACCTAAATTGATCCTTTGCAATCAAATGAGGTACTCATTTGGTTGTTTGTATTAGGGAAATTAACTCTAGTATAAAATCCAAATAAAATAATTCTAATTTGAATGCCCGCATCAGAAAAAAAATAATTGACGTATAACTATGCAATATTTGGTTGGCGCTTTAATATATGTATTAAATTATGTGAGAATGTAAAATAAAATATATGCATTAACAATAAGGTTGGCAAGTGGACCGGTCCAGCGCCGGGACCACAGCCCATATGGGCTCTGGGACAAAATAGTCCTAACCGTTTATACCTGGGAGAGAGGGGTGGGCCGGTCCTTAGGTTGAGGCCCATGAGACCTGGATGGGACCGGTCCTAACGGGCCTAAACGGTCCAACTGCCATTTTTAAAAATAAAAAAAACTGCTCGTTATGTCCATTTAAATTATAGTTGTTTCCTCTGTTAAGATAGTCGTTGGCTATTTACAAAATAATCATTTAACCACCCCAACTTTATTTTAACCCCAAACTTTACTTTGTTTTAACCTCAAACTTTTTATAATTATATTTTTTTTTCCTATTTTAACTATAAATATACCCTCATTCTTTCATTTTTCTCACAAAATCATCAATCTCTCTCTAATATTCTTCTATTATTGCTTATTTTATTGTTACAATTTGTGAAATATTGTGAAGTTGGTAAATTGACGTCTTCACCGATAATTAATTTTCAATAAATTGTTCGTCAATTTGGTAAACCCGTTCCAACTCTTAAGTTTTAATCTTATAGTTTTGTTTGTTTTATTTACTTTGTATTGCTTGATTAATTAAGATGACTTATTCCTTAAGAAAAATATTTAGTAAAAATAAGGGAAAATTCAAGAGTGGTGAATCTAGTCCCCCTTCACTTCCCCGGCTCCCCGACCCAAACCCGATAATCGTCCTACACCTGCTATTATTTATAGTGATAATAGTTTATTATAATTTACTGAGAGTCAATTTTTGCATAATGTTCGTCATGGTGAATAGTTAAACCATGAATTAATGAATGCTCTTTTTTCTAATCCAACTATTGATGAAGATGATGAGGAGAAAATAGATTTTGATGAAATGCAACCGGATGACGATACACCCACTAGTCTTGCTCATCATGTTAACCCAACTAATGATAATCCAAATGATGCCACGTCTGACCATCATATTACTACCCCTACGTTTTCTAGACAACGTCCCAAACGGACAGAAATATCTATTGTTGGCCTTTTTTTACTCAACTAATTCCATAAAATAAAGCTAAGTGAAAAACTTATGGCAAGGAGTTAGCTTTTAAATATTTTGGTGTGGGGGGTGGGGGAGGGAGGGGAGGGGCGGGGTGGGGAGGGGAGGGGATGGGAACTTTAAAAAGACATATACCTACTCCTAGTCAGGTTGACCCTAGTACCGGTTCTAATCAATTTTAACCGAAAATTAACACTGTTACTGGTGATATTTTATATTATGATCCAAAAACAATCGGGAAGAATAGGAAAAATTGGCTACTGTTATGTGTTTACCCTATAGTTTTTCTTCTATCCCTCACTTTGTGCATTATATTAGAAAATTTTGGAATTCAACTTATAAAGGTTTTCCTCGCACAACTGTAAAGAGCGATATTTATAAAAATAAACACGAATATGAACAATATTTGTTTTATTTATTTACTCATATAAATTGTCGTGCTTCTATTACAACTTATATTGATAGAAGTGGTAATGATTATTGATTGTTTATACGAATCCACCAAACTATAGAGTAACAGGCCTTCTATGAGTTTCCACTGAGAATGTTAATGAAACAATATGTAAGCAAGACACGAAATTTTACGTGAAAAAATCCCTGCTCAAAAGGATAAGAAACCACGACCTATATTGGTAGGATTTTAACTTAACTATGAGCAACTTTAAGATTACAACCTATGCAAGCCAGGAATTAAACTCTTAATCCCTCACTAACTCGTAATACACCTATTACAAAAGACTTCAACTCATGACTAACTCTAGTCACAATACAAACACAAAGGCTTTATGATTTTAAAAAGGGGTTCCTAAGTAGTGCTTCTATCTAAGGAAATTAGGAATTACAATTACGAACAATAACAAAATTATAACTCAACTAAGGACAACAAAATACTAGATCTAGAACTGTGTGTAGTAGCGTTTAACTTTATTCTTGATGCACTTGAGAATTGAATGCTCGAATGCCAGATGGCTTGAATGCTTGAAGTGAATTCTAAAAGGTTCAAGTGATGTTTTGTTGTAATACTCTTTTTAATACAACTTGGATAACATCACTTGAATGAAATAATCACTTGGTTGGTCAATGGACAAATGACTGCAGAACTATGGTGCATTATTTCTGTGAACAGTGCAGGCAGTCACTTTCCAGTTGTACACAATTGACTTTCATACTGCTGTCAGGGAAACACAAGGAATCAGGTCCATGTGTTGGTTCTCTATCTTCTGAAGTTGTAGCAGTTCACATTAGCTGGAGTCCATTGAATAGCAATGTATACCAAATGTGTCAGGTTCCGTATCTTGTTTTTTGACAGTAAGTTTGTTAGATCATCAAAACATAAAGTTCAGATATTGGAAACACATCAATTTTTTCCTTTTTGATGATGACAAACTTAGATATTGATAACATATTTTTGGGGCAGAAATGATCAGATGAAGCAACAAGAACTTCACAAGTTCCCCCTTAATCAGATCTGTGTTTCAGTTATACTTCTCTCTTTTGGCATAATTAAAAATACACAAGTAGGCAATTAGCATAAAGAACTCTAGCCTAGCTAACTCATGCCACCTGCAGGTACAAATTCATTTTTATAGGTGGCACCTGGTCCTTTTGTAGTAGTTACCTTTTCAGGAAACACTTTATTTTTTTGAATAGACTGAACCCTAGCTTGGCAATTTTTTTTAAATACTAGTTATTCCCACAATGTGTACACAATCAGTTATTCGCTACAGCAACATACTTTCTATGGGGTTTATAAGGAGTTCGCTCCTTTTAAAACACTATTCCCGGCCTATTTCCACCATTATTAACATACATGGCGGTAATAGCTTCCGAGGATCTGGTCCACTTAAAGGACATTTCAAGATCATCTTTTACTCTTTCCAGTTCAATTTAGTGATGCTTGTTTTTCTCAAGTTCAACACACAAGCTAGTTTTTATAGCTTTCAGCTCGTTTTCAAGCTTAATATGTGCCTTGCTAGCTACCTCTTTTCTTTTCTCGGAATTTTCAGGTCTAGACTTAGTTCCTGATCCCTTTATAGTTTCCCTTAGGTATGCAATCACTATTAAGAGATCATCTCTTTCCTCCTCAATTTCAGTCACTTTCTTCACTAGCACATCTTTATCTTTACTTAGGTTCTCAATAGTTTCTTTTATGACAATAGTTATAACCACCAAATCATCTCTTTCTTGTTCAGCTTCTCTTAGTTCTATTGTCAAGAAATATTTATCCTCTACAAGACTATGATATGCATCAATTAGTACACTTACTAATGACTTAAGTTTCTTAGAGGAGTAGGATTTCATATTTCTCTGAACATCCCTAAAGTTTACCTCATTGTTTCCATCATCTTCATCATCATCTAATTAATCCATCAAAGCAAATATTGAAACATGTTCCTTTCCTACACTTTCAATTGCCATCATGGAACTGTCACTTACATCAGTTTCTTCTTCAGACTCACCGGAGGAATCTCCCCATGCGCAAGATCTTGTTTCACCATATTGTCAGCAGATCTCATTCTTTTGAAGTGCTTGTTAGGAACCGGGTTCCTATTTATTGTTTTATCATGGTTGTATTTGGAGTGTTCTTGTTTCATGAGAGGACAATCTTTGATGAATTGCCTTGGCTTACCACACTTGTGGCTGACTCATAATTCTTTGGTTTGCTGGAGTTGCCCTTTTTTAGTATTCCTCTATTTCTTCTAACCATCTTCAGAAACCTTTTAGTTAAGTAAGCCATGTCACTGTCCTCCTCACTTGAGTCATTACCTTTAACTTTGAGTACCAGGTTATTTCCTTCTTTAGTTCTCTTCTTTCACTGTCTGTCTTCCTCTTCATTTCGTAGGTTTTCAGATTTCCAACTAGCTCATCTATGGTTAACTCCTGCAATTCAATTGCTTCAGTGATATCATTCACTTTATTCTCCCATGAACTAGGCAGGATACTAAGAATCTGCCTCACTAGCTTGTTCCTTGGAATGACTTCATCAAGTGGGTGTAACTCATTTATGATGGAAGTGAATCTTGTGTGCATATCTTGAATAGATTCATCATCTTTCATCCTAAAGAGTTCATACTCAGTGGCGAGCATATCAATCTTAGATTATTTTACTTGAGTGGTTCCCTCATGTGCTATTTACAAAGCTTCCCATATTTTCTTGGCGGTTTGACAAGCTGAGATCCTATTATACTCGTCAGGTCCTATGCCAAACACCAAGATTTTGTTGGCACAAAAAAATTTCTCCATAGCTTTCCTATTTGCATCGGTGTATTCTTTCTTGGTCTTTGTCATCATCTATGGAAGATCTCTGACATTCTTCGTAGAGATAAGAACCATCACATATGATATCCCACAACTCAAAATCTTCAGCCATGATAAAATCATGTATTCTTGTCTTCCACCACCCATAGTATTGCCCAATGAACCTGGGTGGTCTATACGTAGATTGACCTTCTTCAAAATTTGATCGAGCTGCCATAAGGATCCTTCATATGTGTTAGCATGATAGGAGGAACCCTCTCTGATACCAATTGATAATTTATAGGAGTCCACTAAACTATAGAGTACCATGTCCTCTATGAGTTTTCACTTAGAATGTTAATGAAATAGTAAGTAAATAAGACAGGAAATTTTACATGGAAAAATCCCTACTCAAGGGGATTAAAAATTATGACCTACACTAGTAGGGTTTCAACTTCAGTATAAGCAACTTTTAGATGATGACATATGCAATCTAGGAATTAAACTCTTAATCCCTCACTAACTCAAGCCACTTTGAAATACACTTATTACAAAGACTTCAACTCATGACTAACTCTAGTCACTACACAAATACAAAGTGTTTATGGTTTTACAAAGGGATTCCTAACCAGTGCTTCTAGCTAAATAAATTAGGAATTATAATGAAGAACAATTACAAAGTTACAACTCAACTAAGCATAAAAAAATACCAGATTTAGGAACTGGTCTGTAGTAGCATTAAACTTTATTTTTAATGCGATTGAGAATTGAATGCTTGATGTCAGATGACTTGAATGCTTGAAGTGAATTCTCAAGTGTTTAAGTGATGTTTTGTTATAATTCTCTTGTTAATACAACTTGGATGGAATCACTTGAATGATGTAATCACTTGGTTGGTCAAAGGACAAGTGACTGCAGAACCGTGCTGCACTATTTCTGCGAACAGTACAGACATTTACTTTTCAGCTGTACACAATTGACTTTCGTATTGCTGTGAGGGAAAACAAGGGATGAGGTGCCTATGTTGGTTCTCTATCTTCTGAAGTTGTAGCAGTTCACATTAGCTGGAGTCCGTTGATTAGCAATGTATTCCAAGTGTGTTAGGTTCCTATCTGATTCTTTGACAGTAAGTTTGTTAGATCATCAAAACATAAAGTTAAGACATTGAAAACCTATCAACTGTGATTACCTTACTATTACCAATTATTGGATTGATGAGGAGTAGATAACGCAAAAGCACATTATTGCTTATAGACGTCACACATGGCAATTTATTGCTGGCACAATTACAGATATTTGTTGATATTTTTACATTATTGATAAATCATGTCACTTTCAATGAATAATGCTACTAGTAACATAAATGTTGTAGCCATGCTTACCACTACAGTAAGTCCTACATTTAGTAACTTTTTTATGTTAGATGTATTTGTCATAGTTACTATTTAATTATGGGTGATGGTATGTGAATTTTAAATATTGAAATTGAAAAGGTTAAAATGACTCTTAAGTGACTTTTTTATTCACCGTAGAAGTAGAATTAGAGAATAGTTTAAAAGATGCGGTGAATTTGGCCTAAGAGAAGTTCCAAAATCTTGTTCAACTAGATGGAATTATATGTATGAAAGTTAGTTGTTGCATATGAATATAGAAACTCTATAAACTCAACGTTTAATGCTCATGTAAGTGATGATGATGAGCACATTACAAATGCGGATTAGGATAATGTTAAAATGCTTATAGATTTTCTAGAAATTTTTTATATTACTACAAATTTTCTAGGCGATATTGTCCTACTATTTCTAACCATTTAGTTTATATTGCAGAACTTGCAAATTTATTTGCACATTTTTCAGAGAGTGACAAATTTATGAACAAGCTATTGGTTCTACGAGAAAAAAGTTTAAACAATATTTTTCTCGATTTTTCCTATTTATGGCGTTGCTACCTTGTTAAATCCTACTATGAAATTAGAAGGTCCTCAATTTTGGTATGAAATTATTTATAAAGGTTTAGCACTTGAAGAAGAAGAGTTGTCTAAAATTTCCAAAGCAATAGCCTTAATTAAAATAAGGCTCAAACTATTATAATGCTTATCAAGTTGCATTATATCTCGCTAGACCAAACGTTCAAACTTTTGATCTCAATCATTTGAAAGAACTGCGGGAGTAAGAGCACTTAGTGCTTAAGCCGGGTTCAGGGTTCTCAAGGTTCTAGTACTAGTGATTTTCACAACTAAATGAGTTTGAAGTTTATTTGTCACAGATAAATGAGGAAGTGAATCCCAACGGCTCCTTTAATATTTTGGAATGATGGAAGGACAACGAAAAATACTTTTCGATTCTTTAGAGGATGACCGAGACATTTTAACTGTTCAAGCTTCAACAGTAGTATCAGAGAGCGCTTTAAATCAAGCTAGACTTCAACTTAGTGATTATAGAGCGTCTATGAGGGTGAGCTTGTAAAAATCAGTACTTTTCAGAGATTGGATCCGTTCAGAAAGAAGAAATTTTGGACATGTTGAATCATAACCAGAGGTAGACGAAGTTTACGAAGAAATGCTAGCTGAACTTGCGGAGGATTTTACTTCACCGGGAAGTGGTGATGACCAAGCTTCTTTTCCGCCACCACCAGCGGCAATTCCTCCAGACCTTAATGGGTATGAAGTTTGTAAGAGATACCATGTAAATTAATATGTAACTTGTATTTTGGCACAACTTGATTAGTTTGTTTTTCTTCTCAAAGGTGGTATTAGCACCTTGCTGTGCTCATTCCATAGTGGAAGCTAATGCTACAATAAAAATTATAACACATTGCCTTAGATGTTTTTATTACCATTTTTTTTTAACTTCTATAAAAAAAAATTAAAAAAAATAAAAAGTATCTGTTGGGCCAACTTAGGCCCGGGACCATTAGTTCGTGGTCCCGATTTCCGGGATTGGTTCCTGTAAAAAGCCAGTGGAACCCGGGATCAGTTATGATCGACCTACTTAAGACTGTTTAGGATCGGGCCCGATCCGCTTGCCAGCCCTATAAATTTAACAATGTGAATTAAAACTATTACAGACGTAAATATTCATTTAAAGTAAGTAGTTCATGTATAATATTGTAGTCCATTCATTATTAATCACAACATAAGCGAAAGCAATTCCTATATATTGTTATATCTTATAGGGGGTCGTTGTAGGATAAACAAGAATATTCCATGGGTTAGATATGTTATGAGATTAGCTAGTCCATTGTAGGATAAATAAGAATATTCCATGGATTGAGATTTCTTATCATATTAGCTAGTCTATTTTTCATATGGGATAGCTAATACTATTATTTTGGTATAAAGTTTATCCCGATATAATAAAACAACCAAATATAAAATAAATACAAAATCAAAATCTATCTCAAAATTGATATCCATATGCCCGTAACCAAACAACCATTAATTGCTAAAAATCCATTAAAAGTAGGGGTGAGCATCGGTCGGTTCGGTTCAGTTGTGAATATTATGCTTCTTCATATCGATTATCGGGTTACAAATATACTAAACCGATAGTTGAACCGATAAGATATCGGTTATCAGGTAACGGTTAGTAGGTTATCAATCCTTATCGGTTCGGTTATCAATTTACCTATCCAAAATTTTATTATAGAAATCGTGACCATAATATTAAGAGGAGAAAATTTTGAACTTTTGCTCTTAAGAGAAGAGGCATTAAATTTCAACTTACAAAATAAAACTTTCTTTGCATTTGAAATCCCGATGAATGATCTCAATTTTCAAAGTTATAAATTAATAGGAGTAAGGGAAAAGACATTTAACAATCTAATTTTACTAACTATCTCTCTGCCAGCGGACATAATTCATAGGAAAATAGTAAAATCCTTATATTGTAAATACTAAAGAATCAGTGCAACAAACAAATAGAAAAACTAAAAATTTGAGCAATTAATTCTCTAAAGTTTAAAACTAAATCCTAATTGAAAAATTAAAATGAGAAATTCGAAAAGTTTAAAACTTAGCTAAAGGATTAAGGTGAGTAGATAAAGAGTAACTATCGAGATAATTGAGACAATGAAGCCATAAGGTAATTTTATATACTTAATGGATAAAATTATAATTTTGATAAAGCTTATTGGGCTATCGGTTAAATCGTTAATAAAATCGGGCAAGACGACCCAAATTGATAACTCATTAGTCAAATAACATTAAATCGTTATCGAACTATTTTCCCAATAACCTAATATCCATAACAGATACTCCCTCCGTTTCAATTTATGTGAACCCATTTGACTGGGCACGGAGTTTAAGAAAAAGAGAGAAGACTTTTGATCTTGTGGTGTAAAATGAAGCACCTTTATTTTGTGTGGCTATAAATCATTGCATAAAGGTAAATTGTTTCCAAATAAGGAAAGAGGTCATTCTTTTTAAAAAAAAAAAAAAAGGAAATAGGTTCACATAAATTGAAATAGAGGGAATAGTATTTTATTGGTTCCATTTATGTTATACCCGATATATGATCAGTCCAGATTAAAAGGGCCGTGGACGATATCGTGTTAGTAATTAATCTGAAAGCTAAAAAAAAATAAAAAAAAATAAAAAAATTGAAAAGGAAATGAACAAAATCAAAACCTTCTCCACAACTCTGCCGCTGCGCCTTCATCCCCTATTACTCCTTCCCCAACGCAAAAAAAACTCTCATATAAATTTTAGTCTTTGGCACTCTTCCTTTGCCTTCACTCCATAAGCACAGGAATTTCTCTTCTGAGGTCAGTTAAGCAATCTTCAATTGTAAATATCTTTTTCTCCTTTTTTACAACATTTATTTTTGTTCTAAACTCTGCTTAATAAGTTAGTTTTGCAAACCCGGGATGTTAGAGAGGCTTTATGTAGCTGATTTGTACTAATTTTTTTGGTTGAGGTGTAATTTTTATTCATTGAATATTATTTTGTTGTTCTGATTTTTGTTTGCTCTGTTTTTGCTAGTATGTTAAAAACAAAATGTTCCCAGCGCTGCATTGAACATTTTCTGTGACAGTTACTTGTTCTTTCTGTTCCATTTTTTTAAATTTATTTCTTTTTTCTTTCAGTTTTACTAGTCATAATTTTTTGGGTGAGGTGGAGGCAGATATTACCAATTTTTCGCTCTTGTTTATTTGTTTATTTATTTCTTGAAGGCCTAGCCCTAAGAAAAAATTGCTTGGTATTGGAATGAAATGGACTTTGATAGAGCAGAATGGATTAGAGGACTCTATAACAGAGTTTAGAAGCAGGGCGAAGCTAGGAAGTTCACTAAGGTGCTCAATAATGTACATGTATGAAAAGTAATTTTGAGCTATATACACAACATGATATTTCGACAAAGGGTTTTCAACTGACTACTTTGTATGTGGCTATGCTACCCCTTAGAAGGGGAACCTTAGTGCAACAATAAGTTTCCGATGTGTGATCAGGTCGTCAATGATTTAAGCCGCAAAAGTAACCTCTTGTAGAAATGCAAGGTAAATCTGTATATATAAGTAATAGTATTGGGCGGCCCTGACGCGCATAAGCGGAACTCAATGCACTGGGCTGCACTTTAGGACCTTAGCTAATTTAGGATTGAGGATAGTTGATTGATTTAGTTTGGATCAGGGGAAGGAAGGGGAAAGGAGAAGTAGAGGTTGAGAAACATGGAAAGTTTTCGTACCGTGTCTTCAATTTAAAGACAGTGACGAGTGACGGCGTCCATGTTAGCTGTGTTTTAGCAGCTAAAATTGTAGGTTTCTAAAAATTTATTCCTTCTCTAATGTCAGAACTACTCCAGTTATCATTTGTTATTGATGGTTTGCCAAAATTTCGGAAGAATTTAAAATGCTGCTGTAATGCCAAAGCTGTAATCAATCTTCCGGCTTGAGCTGCATTTTTTTGGATATCTTACATTCTTAGCGCCTATGAGTTGTCCAAATACATATCTTTCTATTTAACTTTCTCTAATGTGGTGATACTTGTGCTTGCTGTTACCTAGCCTTTATCATACACCTTAGCGATGATTTTACAGTCTTTTGGTACTTAAAGTTAATAGGCTATAAAGGGATCAGCTTCATATGAAGGAAGAGTAGGTGTGACAAGAGGGGTTGCTCCGATGGTAAGCAACCTCCACTTCCAACCAAGAGGTTGTAAGTTTGAGTCTCCCAAGAGCAAGGTGGAAAGTTCTTGGAGGGAAGGATCCCGAGGGTCTATTTGGAAACAAACTCTTTACCCTAGGGTAGGGGTAAGGTCTGCATACACACTACCCTCCCCAGACCCCGCTAAGTGGGATTATACTGGGTTGTTGTTGTTGTTTAGGTGTGACATTGCAGGCCGGGCTTTTGTTAACTCTTAACAAGTATTCCATATAATGTTAGTGTTTTTCCTTCCAATTGTGTCTCTACTAGTGTAAGTATGCTCATGGAAATAGAATTTGGAATAAATACATGAAGTCTAGCTTTCACTTCATTTATTCCAAAATTTAATCCTTTTTTTGGGTTTTGTGTGTGTGTTGGGGGGGGGGGGGGTTATTGGTTCATATCTACTTGCAACTTGATCTTAAAAAAAGTCCACTCCTAAAATTATTGTTAAATACTAGGAGATAAAAATGTAAATTTTGAACTTGACAAGGAGTAAATAAGAAAAGGGCGTTGGTTCGAGTCAAGGTATGTGTTGTAGGTGCACATTACGAGTTCAAGTCTTGCTGGTGAATCAAGTTAGGTATTTAAGTTGAGAAGGATAGAGGGACATACCCATTATCCGCCAATTTTCAAAGCTGAAATACAACAAAATTCACGGTTATAAAAAAAAGTAAGATTGGCCAAAGTTGTGATTTTCTTTTGCATTATGAATTTAGAAAGTAATGGACACCGGAGTCTTGTGAAAGATAAATTAGATCCAACTCACCTTCCTCTTAGGGGTTGATTTTGGTTGATTATTTCAATAGTTTATAAGGTTTAGGAGTAGTTTCCTCCATGCAAGATCTGTTGTTTGCCTGATATGGTGGCTGGTTTGGGTCTTACCAAGAATCCAAGATTATGCTTTTCAGGAGGTCAACCATAGCTTTGATCACAAGATAGGTATAATAGAGTTCTTTTGCAATTGGATTAGTTTTTTGACGGACAATGGTGCATGTCATGCATGAGGAGTGACCTATCTGTGTATGAATTTTCTTCATTAATTACTTAAAAAGCAGCTCAGCATATCTGAGACCTAATATTGATATGCTGTTTTATGCAGGGTAATTCAAGTTTTAATTACAGTATTCCTCTTTCAGCGTTATGTGTTCAAGACCTTTAGTGAAATGGGCCTCCAACTTCCGTCAACAAGTGGAAGTATAATATTATTTTCATCATCATGTAAGAATTATGTAAACAGAGGTAGCTTCCACTTGTTGCCCATAGTTATATCCTTGCTTGTCTTCATTGTCCCCAACTTTCACCATCAAGATCTCCAAACAGCCTAACATGCTCTTTTATATTTTAATTTTTGATAAAGCAAATCCACATGTTAAAGCCAAATCAAGATTTTTTGGAGCTCATCTTTACATTCACCTCTATCTGTAGGTGGCTTCTCATGATCTTCTTATGATATCCTTTAGGTAGAGGATGCTATTTCGTCTTCTTTTTGTTTACCTTTATGATTTCTCACCAATTATGTTGTATTTAGTTTTTAGCAATCCTAAATGATTTGGGTATGAGGCATAGATTGAAATGTTGTCTTCTCCTTTTCTAATCCTTGGCAATTATTGTATCGGGTGCTTTCAAAATGAAAATGCATATAGATACCGTATTTTAAAAAATTAAAATTAAAGTGCATGTAGATTGTATGGTCCAATGGAGACAGCTAGGCTATCTTTGCACAATTGATTTCCTTCTCAAAGTTGATTATCTCTTGCTAGTTTGATTGTAAACAATAGGCTGCCATAGTAACATACCTTACTAAATGTTCAGAATATTTTGGAAGATGGAGATAGTTGAGTCCATTCTGAACCTTCCCGTGCAAGATCCACCTGGTGAAGACTTCTCAGCATCTGATTTGAGCTGGACCAAGGTCGGAAATGTAGAACGTTATGATGATGTTGCCCTTATTCTTTATGATCGAGTTGATGCATTTATCATTGGAGAGTGTTGTAACGTGGAATTCCCAACAAGGTTTCACATTGAGAGGGGAAGGAAAAGAAGCAGAGGCAGCTTAAAGGATTATAAGCATGATGACTATTTGGAGTACAGGCTGTAAGTGCTTCAACAATTTCAGGATATATCATTTGCTATCTTTTACTCTCCTTTTTTTTTTGGGTAATGAATAATATGGAGAGTCTACACACGACCCTCCCCAGACCCCACTTTGTGGTTCACTAGCTTGTTGTTGTTGTATTGAATAATGCGGAGGGTCATGCTGACCTCTTTCTTTGTTTTACTAGTTTTAACAGTAAACTATGTGTTCATGAGAACATTTTGTTATTTGATCCCTTGGTGGATTAATTTAGGTATGAACTTTCTGAACTAATGGACCTCAAGATGGAGAGTTCTTTGTAAATATTTGACTCTTGGAGGAGAGCACAAGGAGAATCAAGGACATAGAACTTTCCTGTTTTTGGACAAAACAAAAAATGAACTCAAATGGCTAACTATGAGTATTTTGCTTAATTTAAACGCGGTTCATGATGGAGGATGAAGCAATGTTCAGTCTTTCTAAGTAATTTTTGAGTGTACTAGTAAATTTAAGCATCTTAATTGTACTTTATGTAACAAAGTTTTATGTCCAATTTATTGTGGTATATTCTCAATGTCTTGTAATTAGTTTAAAGGTCATATCATAATCCTGTATCAGCCATTCATGTATTTGGATATTGTTGGGGTTGAGCTTAATAACCATAGCTCAAAAAGTTGTCAATTTTTTTAATCTAGTTGGAGTCCAGTATTGAAAGTGGATTGCTACTGCCTCGAAAAAGCTGTTGTTGGTCTTGATTTTTTGTGGATGTTAGGTGTGATTAACCTTTACCAAGGGTAAAGCATTCTCTCTTATTCCTCCACTTATCTTTCTTCTCGCCTCCACCTCCACGTTTAGAGGAAATTGGATTTAATTCTTCCATGTGATCTTAAGCCTTGGATATAGACTCCTTGAGGTTTACAGGGATTCTAGATGATATGATCTCATCCTTGAGGTTTCTTGATTAAAAAAATAAGAAAAATATTTTCTACTCTGAAGGCCTCAGAAAATAGCAATTTTGTGACTTCTATGAAGCTAAGTAAGGAGCCGCATTAGCTCAATTTAGCATCCCATCACTTGCTTAACCAATTTGTTTTTAACTGTATAAATGGAAATAGGTTATGACTGGAAAGGCTTCTGCAATTTACTCAGAATCCTAAATATCTCTATTTTTTCATCTTTTTAGTAGATTTGAGCTCTACTTTTTTTCCCGTTTTTATAAGGGAGCTCTTCAGCTCTTCTACAACCTCGAGTATGGGTCGCTTCTCTTTCTTTACTTGTTTGTGGCTTCCTGAGCATTACTGCCATTATGGTAAGTAAGAGAATTAATTAAGATTCCTCGGTCGCCACTATATTCCCTGGGATACTTTCGACCGGATATCTTACCAACACTTGACTTCTAAAGTCAAGCTAGATTTGATCAAAGTCATCTTAGGACTAAATTTTGTTGGCAAAAAACAAAGTACATAACATGTACATAAGAAGGTTTCTAACTTTCAAGTAACACATAAAAATAAAAGTATACCGGACATCCTTTTTAGTGAAATCCAATTTGACTTTTTACAGACAAAAATCACGGGACTAAGGGAGTAACAACTAGTTGTAGCTGTTTGGAAGTCATGAACTTTAGATTATAGTAAGGGTCGACTCTTATTACAGACTATTGCAGAATAGAGCCTAGAGGGCCTCTTTGATAACTTTTGGTATAATATGAATCAGTGAGGCTAAAGGCTCCGTTAAAGAACAGTTAAGCCCTGAAGCCCGGTGAATGCAGGTTGTGCACTTTGCCTCGCTTAATTAGCGCTTTTAGTGTAGACGCCAAGGTGCTAAGGCACATGCACCTTTACTGATAGGTTCTGTCTTTAAGGGCACAACAACATATATATATAGCTTAATTATCGTTTTCGGTCTTTTGTCCAAATAATTATTTTGGTGTTTATAGTTACATTTTCTTGCATTACATTTCTATTTTTTATTTTTCTATATTTGTACTTTTCTTAGCTAAAGCCCCTTTGGTTCTCCAGCCCACTTTGGTGCTTTTTGCTTTTGACTACACTGATATGAATTTGTGAGGTAAAATTGTTTACAAGTTTCTCCTTCATATCTTGACATGCTGTTATTTCAGGTATTGGTGTTCCTTCGGCCCTGAAAATTATGGAGAAGGTGGTGATATTTTACCAAGCCGACGATATCGGCTTAACACTCGAAACCGAGCTGCTAGACCCCAGTCCATGAGGGGCTGCACTTGCCATTTCATAGTGAAGCGCTTGTATAACCGTCCATCTCTTGCACTTATTATATATAACAACAGGCGTCATGTTAACAAGTCTGGTTCTTTATGCCATGGGCCGCTTGATAGACATGCTATTGGCCCTGGTGCAAAAAGGATTCCATACGTTTGTAATGAGATTCAACAACAAACTATGTCTATGATCTATCTTGGCATTCCCGAGAAGAATGTTTTGGAAAAACATATTGAGGGTATTCAACGTTATTGTGGTTCTGATGCGAAAGTGAATAGCCTTGCTGCTCAGTATGTCCACAAACTTGGCATGATTATCAAAAGATCTACTCATGAATTGGATCTAGATGATCAAGCTAGCATAAGATTGTGGGTCGAGCGGAATAAGAAATCTATTTTCTTTTATCAGGATACATCGGAAAATGATCCATTCATCTTAGGTATCCAAACTGACTGGCAGTTACAACAAATGATTCGTTTTGGCCATCGTAGTCTAATAGCAGTTGATTCAACATTTGGTATAAAGAAACTAAAGGTAATGAAGCATTGTGTCTCTTCCTTTTAGCCTTGACAACATCTTGCATAGTTCTAATTTCTTAATCTACGTAATTTTGCAGTATCCTTTGTGCACACTTCTTGTGTTTGATTCAAGACAGCATGCCCTTCCTGTTGCTTGGGTCGTCACCCGGACAATTGCCAAGACTGACGTGAGTAAATGGATGAAAGCTCTTCATGATCGTGTCCGTGCTGTCGATCCAACATGGAAGGTCAATGGTTTCCTAATCGACGATGCTGCAGCAGAAATTGACCCTATAAGGCAAAATTCTTGTGGTCTGCTATTTCTCTATGTCAAGTTCATCAGATTGTTCTATAACAGATTTACTTGATCTTGATGTCTTTTCAGGGAGATATTTTCATGTCCGGTTCTATTTTCACTTTGGCGTATTCGTAGATCGTGGTTGAGAAATATCATCAAGAAATGTAGTAATCTTGAAGTTCAAAGAGAGATATTTAAGCGTCTAGGTGACACAGTGTACAGCATTTGGGATGGAAGTGATCCTTTTGTTGCTTTAGAAGAACTTTCTCAAGATTTTGTTGATCAAACGGCCTTCTTGCAATATTTCAAAGCCACTTGGGTGCCTAAATTTGGTTAGATCATCTCTCCGGTTTGTTATCTGGTTTTTTCACCTTGCAAAATATTCTGTTTCAAAGAAAGAAGAAAAAGAACATCTAAGCTATCATACACAAAACAAATAAATTAGATCGAATCGATATAACTTTACTATAACAACAACAACAACAACCCAGTATAATCCCACTTAGTGGGGTCTGGGGAGGGTAGTGTGTACGCAGACCTTACCCCTACCCTAAGGTAGAGAGGCTGTTTCCAAATAGACCCCCGGCATCCTTCCCTCCAAGAACTACCCACCTTGCTCTTGGGGAGACTCGAACTCACAACCTCTCGATTGGAAGTGGGGGTTGCTTACCATCAGAGCAACCCCTCTTGTCAATATAACTTTACTATATTTAAAGTATTTTTTTGGAATCTTTTTCCTGTATTTCCCTGTAATTTTGTATTTTCATAATACAGAAATGTGGCTTACTACAACGAGAACGTTACCTCTTGCTAGCCAGGAAGCATCTGGTGCAATAGAAGCATATCATGTCAAGTTGAAAGTCAGACTATATGATGATTCACATCTTGGGGCACTCCAGAGAGTTGATTGGTTAGTTCACAAATTGACAACTGAGTTACACTCCAGTTACTGGCTTGACCGATATGCAGATGAAAGTGGTTCTTTCCAAAATGTGAAGGAGGAGTATATTGCCACCACATCCTGGCATCGAGCTCTGCAAATTCCTGATGATGCTGTGACCTTGGATAACAAGGATAACTCCTCCGCAAAAGTTTTGAGCCAGAAAGACAACAGTAAAACACACCTAGTTTGGAATCCCGGATCAGAATTTGCCCATTGTGATTGTGAATGGTCAATGCAAGGAAATATCTGCAAGCATATTATTAAAGTCAGTATGATATGTGGGAATCTTCAATCATGTCGACCTTCTATGTCATTTCAATCATTTAATGAGGTTCTAGTGAGTCTAACGAGAAAACCGGTGGATGATTCAATGGCACTGGATCTGTCCACAGCATGGACACATCAGATGCTTGATCAAATTCGGAAGCTAGTTGAGCTAAACCAGTGTCATGATATTGGCACCATAGTAAATAATATGCCTTTGAGATGGGTTGCTAAAAAGGGCAGAACATCTGTTGGCAGACCATCAGCTATTGCTCTCCCCTCCAGCGCCAACAACAGTTTAATTTGTTCAACTGCTAAAAAGAATCGAAAGAGGAAGAGATTATCAAGATTACGATGATCTCTTGTGGAGGACAGAAATATCTCCGCAGGAACTATGCATTGGTGCTGTTCTTGGTCCACCATGCAGCTATTAGCCCTAGCCGCTTCATTTGGTAATGTCTATTCTACCCTTTATGTTTCCATTCATGACTGGGGGCTTGATTTTGGTTTTATTATAACCAGTGTTATCAAAGGCGAAAAGCGCAAAAAAGCTCTAAAGTTCGTTGAGGCTTTAAGCGCAAAGCGCAAATAAAGTGTGGGCTTTAATGAAAAAAGGCGCAACGGGAGAAAAAGTAAAAATATGTATATGTAGTACAAGACTAATAATTATAAGCATTAATAACAAATAAATTACGATAAAGTGAACAACAATTGTTTAATGTTGTCTTTTCATAATTACACTTATTGGCAAGGAATAGAATGACTTAGAGCCTTGATTCTATACTAAAGCGCCCATAAAGCGAGGCGAAGCGCTCAACATGTTTTGAGCCTCGCTTCAGGGCTTAAGCGCGCCTTTGATAACACTGATTATAACCAGCATGATGTTGCCAACATCTGTTGAGTCTATGGATGCGACCATCTGTTGAGTCGATGGATGCCAATATTATCCAACATATCAAACTTCTGACTCAACTTTAAAGAATTTAGAACTCTGATCTGTTGGCAGAATTCAATTTAATAAGGAATTATGAACTACTGATTACTTGTTTGGCATGATATTTTTCAAAACAATTCTATCCTTTAGTCCTCAAAATTTTACTTTCCATTAAATGGTATGGTTTGTGTATTAAGTGAAAAATTCTATATTCTCACATCCCGTCTCCTTTAATATAATATTCAGTTTTATCAGTTAAAGGAATCTGAAAGAAAAGTAGCCCCTGAATTTTTTGCATTTTTTCTGATTTATGAAAAAATTGTTGAATGAGTAGTTAATCAGCAGCTATCATGTTGTCCTCTTTTTGATACTTCCAACTGCTTGTTGCTATTGGTTTGTGTTCTACGCTTTCCATTCAGCATTTGCTGTTAGGTGAAGCCAATTCTGTGTTATTCTTGATATCAGACTCTATCTTATTTCTCGTTGTTTGTGTAGGCTGACCAGTCGAAAAGAAATACATGGTTGATTCATTATGTTCAGAGGCAGCTCTAACTTTCCGCTCTCATCAACTGGTGCTCAACAATCACTAGATGCGTTTGGTGCTTGGATTTTTTATAGCCGAGCAAGTTCCATGAAAAATCCAGGTACCGTTATCCACATTCATTCCTTGTTCACTGGGTACTGAATTATCCTTGTTGGGAACAAATGGAGCAGTCACACCACTGGCAAGAATCATCAATAGACTCGAAGCATATACGGTACCAATCAGAAACTGCCAGGATTCTCTCCTTTTTGTCTCTGTGTGCCTTTTATTTCAATTGAAGCATACAAACTGACCACTAGAATAATTTGTTCATGATACAATGTACATATGTTGTATATGGATTTTTCCATGATTCAGTTGAGGAAACAACAGGGTTAATTAGGCAAGCACATTGATTTAGACAACTTTTTCTTGGTTCTATCAATTTCCTGTTTGGATTGGATTGTCTGTAAGCGGAAAGTCATGAAGCTTTTGTTTGGTAATGTAGATGAAGATGTAAGCAGTACAATTGTATGGAGCATTGCATAATGTAATGACATAGCTGTGTCGCTATCACGCTGCCAGTGAAGACTATCAATTTGAGAAGAAAGCAGTTGGCAAATTTCACATATTTTTGTACCATTGCTTCTATTGCATGGTATTGTACCATAATCTGTGGCTCACACTTGCAGCAAGCAGGTGTTAGTTAAGCAGCCAAAGGTTGCAGGACTGCTTCCGTGTTTAGACTTTAGAGTACGAAGGTCAGGCGCGTTTCGCCCAGGCCGAGTCCTAATTCTGCATTTTAAAACAGAGATTTAGAGTATAAAGGTCAAAGTACTTTAATTTTGACAGCAAATTTGTATATTCATTCTGCAATTATTTAATTAGGATTTCAACTTTATAAAACATTGTTCTAATTTAACACGTCCTAACAATTTGTTTGCATTATTTTTTAGGTTACTTTTAGTTATCTTTTAGCTGACTTGATAGTATAAACGTTCTTTACAATCGTAAGCCTATAGAAGTGAAAACGCTTTAAATATATTTTGTATGGGAATATATATTATTTTTTTAAAAGGTTTTTCCTCGATGAAATTTTTGCGGTACTTTTAGCAGTAGAGAATATTTTCTCCAAGAAATATATTCTCCCAAAAGGGGAAAAACTCGTTGCTTGTAGGTAAAAATAGTTTCTTTTATAATTATCACAACTCTTACTGCGTATTATTTATCAATTACTTCAATAAACATCCAAATATTCATGTTAACCTTTTACTTAACAACATGGGCAACTATGTTTATACCATGTTTAGTATTCTTTGCACTTATCATATGTCATTTACTTTTATACCCAATAAAAAATTAGAAAAATATCCATTAAATCTTCTCTTATTAACAATTTTCGACACACATAAACAACTTTTGGAAGACATTTTCCTCCATACAAAATGTATAGGAATACTTTAGGCAAAGTTCCCTAAATTTGGCTCAGATTATTAGCATTATTCCCGAATTATGCTCGGTTTTAATTATCCTCCTTAACTTTACCTTTTGAGAGTTATTACCCTGTAGATGCTAATGTGGAGAAAAGTGTGGGTGTAGTCACCTACCACGTGTATTTTTTTTTGTGTATGTGGTATTTTTTTTTTTTACCATTTTAAGAGTATTACGTTTTAGATAATTTTTTCAAATTGCTGAAACCTCTTTGCCTTCGACGGAGTACATGTTTTTGAAGTTCCATTCTTTCCTAGCGGGGCAAAACCTCTTTCGAGTCTAGATTTTCACTCTCGACTTTCGCCATGTAAGGAAAACGATTGTGGTTCGATTCCACATCATGCTTACAATTTATAATAAAACTTGGATAGAAAGACATTATTTAGGCTAGATATTTTTTTTGGCCAATAATAAAATTTTAGTTAATCTTTTTTTGAATTTAACCTGAAAATAAAGATTTATACAATTGAAATAAATAGCCAAGGCATCTAAAAAGTTATAAAACATAGTTTGAAATTAATTATTTTGGCTATACTTTTTTATATAGCTCTAAATTATGGTGCTCTAATTTTATTTATAAAATTTAGCTAAACAAAAGTAAAAATGCACAGTTGAAATAAACAGTCAATGCATCAAAAGAAGAAATAATTACAATTGCAAGAAATTACAGGTGCAATTTTACACTATTCTTATTTCGTCTTTGATGCAATGACTATTTATTTCAATTATATATTTTTTTATAACTTTTTAGATGTCATGACTATTTATTTCAATTGTATAAATCTTTATTTTCAAGTCAAATTCAAAAAAAGATTAACTAAAACTTTATTATTTTTGCAAACAAAGTATTTAACATAAATAATGTAGTTATATCCAAGTTTTATCATAAATTTTATTCACAAAAAATTATCTAAAAAATAATATTCTTAAAAAGGTAAAAACATATTTATTTTTCAAGAAAAATGCTATATAGACAGAAAAATCTACGTGGTAGGTGAGACTCACCCACACTTTTTGTCTCATCAGCATCTAGGGGAATTATAACTCTCAAAAGGCCAAGTTGAGGAGGGTAATTAAGATCGGGCATAATTCAGGAATGATACTAACAATTTAAATCAAATTTAGGAGTGATTTAAGATATTTTAATTTGTCAATACTTCCAGCCCACTTTTGCCCCTCTCTACATGGGAGCAAGTTTTAATTTGGCTTTCACCCAATGTTAGGAAGGTGTAATGAAAGAGTTTTAGTTGCATATTGAGAGCGTAAAAAGTTTGTACTCTTTCAATGTATTGTAACTTACTATAGCAGGTTATTACCTGGCTGTCGTAAGTATGGGCGGATGTACATTATCCTTAGTGGTTAAATATTTATATATAACAACGATAACAACAAAAAATTCAGTAGTTTCTCACAAGTGAGGTCTGATGAAGGTAAGTTGTACGCAGTCTTGCCCTTACTCTTGAAAGGACAAAGATGTTTTCGATAGACCTTCGGTTAGAATGTACGTTAAATAACAAGAAAATAAAAATATTGGATATAAAGTTAAATAATGACATGTTTATTATTATTGTATAATTTCTCCATCTATTGCCTTCTTCAAATATTGACACAACTTATGAAAAAAATCTGCATACACTTTGTTGATATTTGGACTTATTAAGATGGTCACTGAATTGAAGTTAGTTCCCAATTATAAAGACCATTTATATCACTTTGTTGATATTTGGACTTAGAAATTATGAATCATTGGTGTTCTGGCAGGTCTATAATATAGTACGTCGTACTCTTTTGTTGTTTTATGCCATAAATAGTATTCTAAGAGTGGACCGGAATTAGACTGCGGATTCAGGACTCGGCGAAATTTCCTCAAAATCGTCCTACACTACAGTGCTATTAATAATTTTGCCTAATTTTAATAAAGATTTATTGTTTAATTGTAAATATATATTGCACAAATACATGCAGGAAAAGCAAATTTTAAGCCAAAAAGTAAAATGAAAATAAATATTTCAAAGAGAGAAAATATGCTAAAAATGGAGAATAGAAACTAGAAATTAACAGACATGGATGTGTTGTGGCGGCGGCGGTGGTGGCGGTGAATGTAGAGGATGGTGATGATTAATGGTGGAAATGGTTTAGTCCATAAGCGAATCCAAGATTTAAATCAAATGAATTCAAACTTACACTAAACTCGTCATACTGTTAAAACTACAAGTTCAATATTTATTAAGATTTTAATAGAATTTTACATATATTAGTTATAAGCAATGTTGAAAATTATGATCTCCATAAACTTTAGGTTACATCCGCCTCTAGTTTAGTCATAGTGGTTCAGAATTGTGGAGTGGGTGGTGGCGGCCGGGTTGTGGAGTGGTTGATAGTTGTGGACATGCAAATGTGGAGCCAGAATTTCAATCTTAAGGAACCATGTCTTTAATGGTTAATAACTAAATTCTAAATTTAATATTGGTACAGTCAAACATCTCTATAACAGCCCCGTTTGTTCCGCATATTTTTGGCAGTTATAGTGAGGTGTTATTATAGAGAATATATATTACAGTCAGACCTTTCTATAACAACATCCATATATATCAGCACGAACTTTCATTTTATATTATACTATATGTTCTCTATAAAAGCACCTTGCTATAACAATAAAAAATATTCAAAACACACGAGGTTGCTATACATAGGTTTAACAGTGTAACATAACATGAAAATTAGTTATGAAAAAAGTTTGGCTTTTATAATAGAATGTTGTTATATAAGGATGTTGTTATAGAGATGTATAACTGTATATAATTAATGAATTTTTTAACACAAATTGTATGGGTCATAATTCGATTCCGCGATAATCAATAAGACCGATTGTTCCTTTCGACTGACACAAGCGTAATAGGCGGCGAGATCACTTCAATCGAGGATGCTATCAGTATTCGCCTAAAACGATTGCCGGGATCGCAACTCATTGGATATGTCCGAAATAACCTCCTAATGTGGGCCCGATCCCCAAAAGGCCAACTCTTACAGCAATGTCTATAAATACAAAAGGAGGAATCAGAAAAAAGGGTTCCACTCTCTCCCCATGAGGGCTCTAGGAAATACAGAGTGAAATACAGAGTGAGAACCTAAGATAAAAACCAGAATGAAGGTAGATCGAATGAAACATGATTGTAAAGATCTGAACCTATTCATGGAGAGGCAGATTACTCTATTATCATGAATAAAGATCACCGATATTTTCTGTTACCAATACAAGTATTTCCATTATCTTTCCCCTTATTAAATTCTGGATATGTTACGACTTGCTATGATTGTCCCTTCATTTACATTGATTGTTTTGAATTCATAAATGCTCGTTAACATTTTGAGTCAAACAATTTGGCGCCGTCTGTGGGGATTTCCTAGCAAGATCGCGTAGCTCTTCCGGAAATCAAACGCAAAGGGAAAACATCGAAAAATGGAGAATAACCCAATCAGAGCAAGCCTGATTCATCTGTCCACACGACAGTACTCGGGCAACGAGCCCAATACTCAAATTACTCAACGAATGTTCAACAACAGTTGAACTGAGACTCAGGCCATGAGCTTTCGCCAAATCAATTCAACCACAGTTGAATCAGTACTCGGGCTACGAGCCCTTGACTCAAATTACTCAACGATTGTTCAACGATAGTTGAACTGAGACTTAGACCATAAGCCTTCACCGAATTAATTCCACCATAGTTGAATCAGTACTCAGGCTACCAGCCCTCGACTCAAATTGCTCAATGAATGTTCAACGGCAGTTGAACTGAGACTCAGGCCATAAGCCTTCGTCGAATTAATTCAACCACAATTGAATCAGTACTCGGACTACGAGCCCTCGACTAAAATTACTCAATGAATGTTCAACGACAGTTGAACTGGGACTCAGGTCATGAGCCTTCGTCGAATTAATTCAACCACAATTGAATCAGTACTCGGGCTACGAGCCCTCGACTAAAATTACTCACCGAATGTTCAACAACAGTTGAACTGGGACTCAAGCCATGAGCCTTCGCCGAATAAATTCAACCACAGTTGAATCAGTACTCATGCTACGAGCCCTCAACTCAAATAGCTAAATGAATGTTCAACAATAGTTGAACTGAGACTCAGGCCATGAGCCTTCGCCGAATAAATCCAACCACAGTTGAATCAGTACTCGGGCTACGAGCCCTCGAATCAAATTGCTTAACGAATGTTCAACGATAGTTGAACAGAGACTCAGGCCATGAGCCTTTGCCGAATTAATTCATCACAGTTGAATCAGTACTCGGACTACGAGCCCTCGACTCAAATTACTCAATAAATGTTCAACGACAGTTGAACTGGGACTCAGGCCATGAGCCTTCGCCTAATAAATTCAAGCACAGTTGAATCAGTACTCGGGCTACGAGACCTCAACTCAAATTACTCAACGAATGTTCAATGACAGTTGTACTGGGACTCAGACCATGAGCCTTCGCCGAATAAATTCAACCACAGTTGAATCAGTACTCGGGCTATGAGCCCTCGACTCATATTGCTCAATGAATGTTCAACGACAATTGAATTGAGACACGGGCCATGAGCCTTCGCCGAATTAAATCAACCACACTTGAATCAGTACTCGGGCTACGAGCCCTCGGCTTAAATTACTCAACGAATGTTCAACGCTTGTTAAACTGGGACTGAGGCCATCAGCCTTTGCCAAATTAATTCAACCATAGTTTAATCAGTACTCGGGCTACGAGCCCTCGACTCAAATTGCTCAACGAATGTTCAACTACAATTGAACTGAAACTTAGGCCATGAGCCTTCGCCGAATTAATTCAACCATAGTTGAATCAGTACTCGGGCAAAGAGCCCTCGACTCAAATTGCTCAACGAATGTTCAACGACAGTTGAACTGAGACTCAGGCCATGAGCCTTCGCCGAATTAATTCAACCACAGTTGAATCAGTACTCGGGCTACAAGCCCTCGACTCAAATTACTCAATGAATGTTTAACGACATTTGAACTGGGGCTCAGGCCATGAGCCTTCGCTAAATTAATTCAACCACAGTTGAATCAGTACTCGGGCTACGAGCCCTCGACTCAAATTGCTCAACGAATGTTCAACGACAGTTGAACTGAGACTTAGGCCATGAGCCTTCACCGAATTAATTCAACCACAGTTGAATTAGTACTCGGGCTATGATATCTCGACTCAAAGTGCTCAATGAATGTTCAACGACAGTTGAACTGAGACTTAGGCCATGAGCCTTCGCCGAATTAATTCAACCACAATTGAATCAGTACTCGGGCTACGAGCCCTCGACTCAAATTGCTCAACGAATGTTCAACGATAGTTGAACTGAGACTCGGGCCATGAGCCTTCTCCGAATAATCTCAACCACAGTTGAATTAGTACTCGGGCTACGAGCCCTCGACTCAAATTGCTCAACGAATGTTCAATGACAATTGTACTGAGACTCAGGCCATGAGCCTTTGCCGAATTAATTTAACCACAGTTGAAATAGTATTCGGGCTACGAGCCCTAGACTTAAGATAGTCAACGAATCTTTAACGACAGTCGAACCGAGGGGAAACATAAATGAAACAAGCAGTAATCAAGCAACACGAAAAGGGAAGTTCCCCCTTAATTCAAAGGGATAATTACGGGCCACGCCCGTCCACCCCAATCCAAACAATGTCCAAAAAATAAAACAACAACAAAACAAAAAAAGGGGAGAAACAACAATACACTACAACAACCGTCAAGAAAATCATCAGTCAATCACTCCTTTTCACTCGAGGCCGTCAGCACCATCGCCTGCGCCAGTCACACCATCTCCTGCCCTTGCCGCCTCATCGCCTGTTCTGCCTTCGCCTTCACCCATAGTTCCCATATAATTGCCAGCTCCCGCCAAGCTCCCACCAGCGCCGTCGTCAACACCGGGCGTCGCAAAATCAAAACCGCATTCCACACGAGCCTCCCGCGTCCTTTGGTGTGCCCCTTCGAAAACCGCTTCGGAAATGATGCCGGCTTCGAACAGGTGCTTGTATACATCTCGTTGGGCTTCAACATAAACCCAAACCTCACGGGAGCCGCCTATAAAGGCGGATTGCTCTTAGATGCGCCTATTCTCTTCCTCCAGAAGCGCGATTTGCCCCACTGCGTCCTAAGCGCCCCGCTCTAGGACCCTAATCCCCACCTCAAGGCTGCTCTCCCTAAAGGCGGCAACAGCTCTCACCAACGACAACTGGGAATCATTTGCACGGATAACCCCTTGCAGTTCTTCCGCCCGGGCTGAGGCTTCGGCCAACCTACGCTTCAAAGTGGCCACTTCTCATTCCAGCGCAACGACCTTCCCACTCCATTATGAGGTAACCTTCGTCACCTTGGTCAAATATAAGCGCTCACACTCTAACGATGCCCTTCGTCCAGCCTCAAGTTCGTCGCTCATCCGACGCAACTGATCCTCTAGGACCCCTATACGACCAAGCGCCTGGCTCGTTTGCAGCTCCTTCCTCGCCAACTCTTCAACTAGCGCCCGATTATGGGGATCATTCTTTATGCGCTCGCTAAACTCCCTACACGTGTTCCGGTACCGACGACACCTATCTAGTATGCATAGAAGCACCCTGGACCGAACATTAGCCCGACGAAGGCTCTCGACCTGCAACAAATATGCCTGAAAAACAAAAAATGAGGGGTCAGACATGGATGCAGAAGCTTGTAAGAAAAAGGAAATAAAGTGCAAACTAACAAGCAGTCATCCCGGAATACATACCCTCATTCCCATCACAGGCATCTCATTCATCAAACCAACGTCCGGCATCCCCATCAGCGACTCGTTCACAACCGCAGAACACAACTGACCAAGATATGGCACCAAAGCAGAGTCCAGCAACAACAAGTTCTCATTCACATGAATCTCAACTACACGTGGCCTCCCATCCGGATGGACTGCCACATTCGTAATCCCGTCACGAAACATGCGGACATCCTCAGAGTCCAAATTAGAGTCTGATGTAGAACCCTCTCCCGCCACCGCCACTTCCATCGAAGGAGTGCTCGAACCTCCAATGTCTATGACCACCCGAGAAGGCTTCCGCACCTCGACCATATGAAAGGAAGATTGAGCAGTAAGGTTGGTACTTCCCTCTCGATCCTCTCGAGCCTGACCCTCATCTTCTCCTGGCCCATCGTCTGGAGCATGTGCCGCATCCGCATCCTCCCTCGCCCATGAAGGGGGTGGGGGAATCCATGTTTATCACAATGAGAGGAGCGGGTTGAGCCGTTGACGGGGCTGGAGAGGAAATAATCATGCGCCTGACCAAATCCTCCTCATCACAAGAAGACGAGCCATCTCGTGGGCGAACAGTCCCCGACGGACCTCCGCCATAGATTAAGGGATGCGAAGGAGACGGCACCGCAGAAGATTAGACCGATGCGGCCCTGGGAACGTGGCTCGACACTGGTGCAGCAAAAAACCTAGCAATCGCACTAGGCCGCCGAAATGCCAATTGAGGGGCCCTACCTCAGTGCACCCTCCTTGCAGACAAAGGACTGGGTCAGCCCAGGTTATATTGAAAATTGGAATAAATCATACACAGAGAGTGCAAACCTCTTACCTACAGCTGGCCCCCGATCATATCTCCTCCAAAAGGACGGCCACAAACGGACCCGTTCAGTGTGCGAGATGACGGCTTCGAGCCACCCGCGAGACCGGTGAATCGAGATGGAGGTGACCTGTCAGCTACAGAAATGATACTGAAAACAGTGACTATCCGAAAATAAGTAGAGGAAAAAAGTCAATCCTATTGCTAAAAAAAGTACAACTTACGTTTGTAATTCTAATTCTCCGGGAATCTTGGAGAGGGTGCCACCAAATTCCAGTCCGAATATAGAAAAATTGTTCAAACTGATGAGGTTCGACCTCGTCGTCCAGAGTAGCCGTCAACCCCTGCGAACCGTGCGGGCTCATCCGGAGCATACTCCCCCACACTCGTTGTGGGGCGTATAAAGCAAGCACATGTTGCAGCGTGACAGTCCTGCCAGCCCACTCCACAAATTTTAGAAACATCGCCAGGAGCTTGTATAGAGACGGGGTGAGTTGCCCCAGACACACATAATAGTATTGGCAAATGTCGACTACCAAGTTGGGAAGTGGGATCCTGAATCCTAGTCTGAGGGGGTAAGAATAAAAAACACAGTACCCAACATGGTCGGTATGGACCCTCTCCTCCGGCCGGGCGGGCATGATGTCAGCATGAGAGGGCACGAGCTCTTATTCTCGTAACTAGGTCATACCTACTTCCCCTATTAACGGGGCTTCATCCACTGGGTCATCTCCACCGTCGATGGTGAAATCCACCGCCAAGCTCCCAGCTACAGGAAGAATTTCATCTACCGGCGGAGCCCTCTTAATTTCATTTTGCCCGTCGTTCCCGAGCATCGGAGACAGGCCTTCAATCACTGGAGGGTTAACCGGTGCCACCTTCGGAAGAACTTCATGGGAAGAAGAACTAGCCATCGATCAAAGTTGTTTGAAGATTAAAGGAAGGGTGTTGGATTCAACTAAGACTGAGTAAGAACGTTTCGCAGAGAAGAAAGATTCTTTGAAGTTCACAGGAAGTAAGAGCTGCAAATGAACCAGAGAATGTTAAGAATCAAGTATCCCAGACCATCTTATAGGCAACGAAATTAACTCTCAGGAAAACCCACAGGCGCCCTTAAATGCATAATCCAACCGTCAAAAAAGGGTTCGATTTTACTAAAATGGCCACCACCATGATTAAGGCCATAACGTATTTGTTCCGGTCACAGTCGCTGCCTCAATCACTACGGAAAAACGAATGACTTACCACCCGGGGCGATTAGACCCTACGTCCTCAAAGTCCATATGGACAAAACGTATCCTAATTTACGATTACGGCATACCGACCATTTCCCTTCACCAAAAATACTCGTATGCGAGGTCAGACCCTCATTGTACGAGAGGAAATAGTGAGAAGATGCCATGATATCGTTACGAGCGGTTATCATTCCCCCTCTCGCCCAAAAAGGGGTCATTCCTCGACCGTTAATATCCTCTCATCAGGTTCGACCTCGAGGCGACCATAATAAGCGCAGGGACTAGCTGTATAGGTCATAATTCGATTCCGCGACAATCAATAAGACCAATCGTTCCTTTCGACTGACACAAGCATAATAGGCGTCGAGATCACTTCAATCGAGGATGCTATCCGTATCCGCCTAAAACGATTGCCGGGATCGCAACTCATCGGATATGTCCGAAATAACCTCCTAATATGGGCCCGATCCCCAAAAGGTCAACTCTTACAACAATGTCTATAAATACAAAAGGAGGAATAAAAAAAAAGTGTTGGTGGTTGTATGATGGTGCATGGTTAATGGCAGCGATAATTGCCGGTGTCAATAGATAGAGTAATGCTACCACAATACATTCATACAATTTTTTAGCTGAGCGCATCGTAATAATATTAAAATTCTCAAGGGCGATTCAACAAGATTGGTGACCTAAAGTTAATGGGTAATTTGGTGCCTTTCAAAAAAAAAATAATAATAATTCATCTATATTTTTTAAATATAAAAACGATAATAGTTTCTTTTTATAACAATAATTTAATCTCTTCTAAGATATTGTTGATCTTAGATAATAGAACCATATTCAAGAAGTTGATAACTTGATATTGAAATAATTTTTGATGCTTTAATATACTTGTTTAAACGCTTGAAACCTGAGGGGGAAAAAAGAATGCGAATATAGTTTTATTCAACGGTACTCTTCAACTCTTATTTTTTTTATAAAGAAATAAAACTCTTTTCTTTATACTGAGAATAATATAACTTTAATTGGAAAAATAAAATCACTCCCCTAAACCCTTGTCGCAAAGAATAAACTTTTCATTCTTTAAATTTTACGATTAACATAATTTGTGAATTGCCTATATTATTATTCTCCTTTTACATTTCTCACTAAAACGTACAATAGGCTTTTAGAATCCGTTTTTTGGTATCTTCAATAGTCTAAGACTTATTTTTTATCTAAATAGTTTACTTTTTATTTTAAAATACCCAATATATTTGGATCCTACCTCTAAAGATTGATGTGAGATGTATATGATCCAACTTATCTTAATTAGATATATTGGGTAGTCTTGTGGTTAAACAAATTTCTTTTAGACGTGTTCTCTCTTTTACTAACCTTTATGCTGTACGAATCTAAATTAATCGAGATCTCAATACAAATACATATAAAAAACAAAACAAAAATTTAAGGCCCTCAAAATCTTCGCTTCAGTGGCTTGACATTTGGGCCACCCCTGAAAATTCGGTACATGATTCAAATAATACAAACTTATTAAGTGCTAATAAGTGATTACAGATCTAACCTCTAATAGGTACAAATAAAATATAGGGCGCTATTCATATCGTTTGTCCGTTCAAGCTGTCGTTAAAGTAAATAATGGTCAGCAGATTTGCTCAAACTTTTATTCGATAGTTTGTAATCTCAAAGGAACTGTAATGATAACAGTTGTATTGATATTTATATCATTAATTAATGCACTTTAACTTGTTATATATAGCATATCATATGCTTTATTTCTATATTATATATTAAATATTAAGTTAGACTAGTTATAAGTTCATAAAGAGTTATCTGATATTACCCCCAAAGTAATTAAGTTTAGTTATTGATAAAGTGGATGCAAATATTGAATCTATGTATAACAATAAAGTAGAGGTTGGACTTAGTGCGTACGAGGAGGGGTAAATGTAGGCTCTGAAAAATATTGGGTGAGGTTATTAGACTAGGTGTGGTGCAATTGGAGTTTACCGAGGATATATATAACCCTTGGTAAAAGGGCGTGGAGATCGAAGAGATAGAAGAATAGTAGGTAATCGAGCGTGTCCCTATTATTTCTCAATCCGCAGGTAGCATTAAAGTTTGTATGGTATCCTTTTATCCTTATATTGGTATTACTACATATTGTTTGATTGCTATCTTCGCTTTAATTCCTTAATATCTTGTTGTTGTTGCTACTGCTTTTTTTCTTCTTTTCTTGAGCTGAGAGTTTATCGAAAATAATCTCTCTACCTTCTTACGGTAAGGTAGGGTTGCTTACATTTACCTAGGATTGTCAAATTTGCCACAAGCCTAAATGACCTGCCCAACCCCTCCAAGGTTGGGCTGTTTATTGACATGCCCATTTATTGAACTTAGTCCATCTTGACTCAACCCATTTCAACTCATTTAAAGTTCGGCTAATTTTTAGCCCAAATCGATCCATGAGTAACTTTCTCAAAATATTTTTGAAATAATTCTTTTTTTTGTTTGATATGTTATATATGACTATAATAAAAGAAAAAACAATCTTATTTAATAATTATACAATTCGTAAGAAGACAACACGTATTAAGTTAAAAGGCCATGACCCGAATTTTAGTTCATCTCGACTCAATCCATCTTAGTCCAAGTAACTTTTGGGCGGGTCAAATGGGTTGGACTATGACCCGAATTTTAGGAGATATTTTTAAAAATAACCAGATTTACAACTGGTCGTTGAAAAATAGCTCTATTTCAAAAGTAATCGAAATTTAGCCACTTTTTATGTAAAGATAAATTTGAGAGAAAATACTGTTCATAACCCGAAAAGATCCAGTATACTATGCTGGAGTTCCAGCATACTATGATGGAGTTCCAGCATAAGTATACTTGAGCTCCAACATATTATACTGGAGTTCGAAGATAGTATGTTGGAACTCTAGCATAATATGATGGCGTTCCAGCATAAATACACTAGAACTCCAGCATAATATACTGGAATTCCGGCAAGTATAATGATCCAGTATAATATACTGAGTTTGGAGCAACAATACTCCAGTCTCCAGTATATTATACCGGAGCCAGCAAAGTATACCGGTCCAGCATAATATCCTGGAGTTCATACACAAGTGCACTTAACTTCAATATATTATGCTGGATCGGTCTCTATTGCAGCAAAACAATGACTATTTTTATTGACTTGGTAAACACTAGCTATTTTTATTTGACCAGTCCGAAAACTGACTACACCGTAAAATTTTTGCGAATTTTAGCACCTCAACCAATTTTGACTCGCCCAAAATCGGCTCAATCCGCCCATTTGACACCCCTAACTTTACCCTTCCCGGACCCCATTTATCAGAATTCACAGGATTATTGTGTTGTGGTGTAAAATAAAGATATACATTGTCACTTATGAGTGGGCAAAGAGAAATTTACTTGGAATTAAAGTAATTTGCTATGAAGTTTCCTGGAATTGTTGGCTTGTAGTTTCCCCTTATAAGTAGTGTTGTTTTCAATAGTTCCAAATTTTACATGTGCCCTAATAGTGAATAAACCAGTACTAGTAATAGTAGGTTTACCAGCAAAACCTAACGTCGTTAATACCTCAAAATAAACGCCAAAAAACCTTTCCCTTTAATTTCTTACTCTTTCCATAAATGTCACTCTCTCACTTTCTTGACCCCTACTAAAAATTTCTCCTTTTTCATACACAAATCTTTTCTTCTCTTCTTCCCCTTTTTCTTGGACCAAAAATCAAATTACATTATCTACTTCTCTCTTTTACTCACTAATTTCAGCTCTTTCTCAAGATTTTTCTATTAAAAAAAATCTCAAAGTATTACTATAGAGAAATCCCATATGCATAATGTTGCAGTGTCATTAAGATATATCTTTCATTTGCTTTTACTACTCTAAATTTTTCCATTTTCATCTTCAACCTTTGACCATGCTACACTAGGACAACTACATATTTGACCCTTATATTATTCTTACTAATTACCAATAGTAAATTTTTAACTGGTTTTTTTACTCTTATATAATAGAATTTTACAAAAGGTTGTCGCTTTATTATCTGTTTTATTGTTTGTTAGTGCTTGATTAATCATAAGATAGAAAGAACACATTTCTCGCTTATATGGATTTTGTGAGATCAAAAGTCAATGTAACTTCAAGAAATATTATTCCTAGCAAAAGTACTGATCTCTCAAACACTACTGTTATTCCATTCTCAGCTCCACCATTAAGTCGATACGAGAATCAGAAACGTCGAGATTGGAACACTTTCTGTCAATACTTAAGAAACCACCATCCTCCATTGTCGTCGTTTTCTCTTTGCACCAGTATTCACGTCCTCGAATTTCTTAGGTAATGTTGATTATTAATATTTAATTTCAAAGTTCTCAACTTATTACTACTTCTGTTTTTTAGTATATATAATTCCTATATTTCACATGTATTTCTTAGTCAAAATAAGAATAAGATACATCCAAACCTCACTGTAACATTCTCGTTTGTTTCAGATATTTTTGGATGTTATAGCGGATTATTATTATAGAAATATATATATTGTTATATAAGTGTAGTAGTTGATGGTTTTTCTAATCTTTTATTTGAATTAATTAAGCCTCTAAATAAGCATGTTCACTTTACTATCTTCTATGGAAATATACCAAGTTAGTTAATTTCTCTCTATTCTGTTAATGATTTTCCTATTATTCGTGTTCCGTTCAAATAGTACTTCTTCCATTTTAATTTATGTGAACTTATGTGACTGGGCACATAGTTTAACAATAAATAATTTTTTTTTGAATTTATGGTGTATAATGAGGTACATGTATTTTATGTGGTTATAAATCATTGCATATATGTAAATAATATCCAACTAAAGAAACATGTCGTATTTTTTTTTGATAGTATAATGTATGGTTTTTTTTTTTTTTTTTTTGCAGTATCAGTATAATTAAATTCATTATAGCAGGTTACTTACCATTTATTTTAAGTTGTCAATCAATGTTATATACATTAAATAGAAAACCTGATTATGTAAATATATCGTTAATAGTGCATAGAACTTAAACGCTTAGATCAGTTCTCAAGACTAGGTTTTCAACTTTCTCTCGATTCTGTTAGTCTTTGCTCCTATTGTTCATGCTCCATTATTTAAGTTATATACAAAGATTCTTTTACATTATCAGCATAATATATTCTATTACGTCAGGTAATTACTTAAGTTCTTAATTAATTTCCAACAGGTACTTGGATCAGTTCGGAAAGACTAAAGTTCATAACCAAAATTGCCCATTTTTCGGCGTGTTGAATCCTCCGTCGCCATGCCTTTGTCCTTTAAGGCAAGCTTGGGGAAGTCTTGATGCGCTTATAGGGCGACTTCGAGCTGCTTACGAAGAACATGGAGGGAATTCAGAAATGAATCCATTTGGAACTCGAGCAGTTAAGCTTTTCTTACGTGATGTTCGTAGTTTTCAGTCTAAGTCTAGAGGGATTAGCTATCAGAAGAAAAGAAAAAGATCAAGAAATGATCAGAAGATAGTAACAGTGGGAGAAGTTCAGTCTCAGGGTGCAGGTGCAACTCTTTGTGGACACACTAATATTGTTTCCAAGCAATTTTGCCAAGACTTGATTAATTCCCATAACATAAGAAAATGATATTAAAACAATGTAAAATTCTAATAAGAATTCATGATTTTGCATGCCTTCTTTGGATTTATAAGGTGGTGTTTCAGATATATTTTAGTTGTTTGTTGTATAGCTTTATTGTTATTGTTGTTTTGCGGAATATTATAGGTTAACTAACACACAATTTCATAAAGCAAATAGAGAAGAAAAATCAACACAACGATTTATTGACGTTCAGCTAAGCCTAATCCTCATGGCAAAAGAAGAGAGAGTTTTCCACTATGAATGAGAAGAAAAGCACAGTTCAATCTATAGAATCTCCAACTACAACTCTCTATATATAGATCCCAAAAGGTCCCAAACATATATGAAAAAGATTTCCCAATTTGACAAGGACTATAGGTTTTTCTTTCTCAAATCTGTTAGGACAATGGGTTTTTCTAAACCTATAGGGACTATTGGTTTCATTAAAATACAAAGAAATAATTCAAGACACAAATAACAAATCTTCCCCTAGCTTGAATTCTCTTCATCAATAGGAACAACGTCTATCTACCTTGCCCCCAATCCTCGCAAGGGCTCTATCCATTGCCGCACACATCAACCAAGTCTAGGCAACGCCTAAGCATCTTAAGAGACTCAACCTCTTCAGCCATAGCACTAATCCGTCGATTTGGTTCTGCACTCTGAATAGCTTTTGAGTAGCTATAATACTCAAATGCATCAATGGTCTCTACAACTGCCAAAACAAATCCCACTGGATTTGTATATCCAAGAAGATTCCCATCAACTACGTTTGCAAACCTTTGCGATCGGTTGATTACTCTCTTCTCTCTACTTGCTGCAATGCGATATGGTTGTTGTTACGCAGATGCATCAACATTATTGTCTTGATCAATATTTTGCACCTCCTCCACTTCCTCTACTTTAGAACTACCGGGCTGAGCTAGTGGGGATTAGATTTTTAGTTCTATGTTGTCACTGACACCACGGTCTATTTTTTCTATTGCCTTCTCCCTCTAACTCTCCAGTTAGGAAGATTCATTAAATGTTACATCCCTGCTGATAATTAGCCCTGGAGTCTTTTGATATGTGCACCACAACCTATAACATTTCATTCCAGTTGCATATCCTAGAAATATGCACTTCTTTGCCCCTGGCTCAAGTTTTCCTTCCCTCATATGAGCATAAGCAGGGGAACTAAATATCCTTAAATTTGAATAATCAGCAGGCGAACCAGACCATAACTCAAAAGAAATTTTGAACTCAAAATAGCTGTGGATGGAGATCTATTGACCAAAAAACAAGCTATATTGATTGCTTCAGCCCAAAAATCATTGCTAACACATGAGTGTCAAAGCATTCTTTGTGCCCTATCACAAAGTGTTCTATTCATACGTTCTGCAATACAATTTTATTGTGCTGTTCTGACACAAGTATGGTGTCTCACTATGCCCTCCCTACTGTATAAATTATCGAACTCAGAATTGAAAAATTCCAACCCATTGTCAATTCGAAGACGCTTAACTTTTCTTTCTGTATGCCTCTCAACCATCGTCTTCAATTTAATAAATGTTGAAAATGCCTCATATTTTATTTTCAGAAAATACACCCACACCATCCTTCAGTAATCATCAATCAAAGTTATAAAATACCTGGCATCACTCTTGGAGGGAACTCTGTTTGGACCCCACAAGTCAGAGTGTATATAATCTAACTTGTCTCTAGTCTTGTGCTCGACCTTCTTAATGAACTTTATCCTTGTCTGTTTACCAAGAACATAATGCTCACAAAAATTCAAAACTTAATTTTTGTACTCATCAGCAAATTCTGCTTACTCAACAAGGACAATCCATTATCACTCATATGGCCAAGTCACAAGCGCCACAACTGAGGCTGATTCGGATCACTTTTCTCAGAAGCTACAACAGCTTCCCCTTCAATTACACTGGCCTGAAGATGATACAATTTAGAATGTAGTTTACCCTTCATGAGTATCATAGAGCCTTTACACACTTTAAGTATTCTATTATCAGAGTGAAATTATATCCCTCATCATCTAAAGTCAAAAGCGAAATCATATTTTTCTTTATCCGAGGATCATGCCAACACTTAATGTTTCTGATAATTCTGTTGAACATTCTCAATTTGATATGACCAACCCCCTCTACTGGTAATGGATTATCATCTGCCACATAGATAGTCCCACTCATTTGTTTGTAAGTTGCAAACCAATTCTTTTGTGGACACATGTGGAAAGTAGCACTAGAATCAAGAACCCAAGAATTTTGCCCATAACTTGAACTCACAACACAAACTTCCCCTAGATAATCACTATCATCAGAATTATTGCCATTGTCAACAATATTTGTCAAATTATCTATTTCATGCTTCCCTCTTTTCTCCTTCAACTTAGGACAATCTCTCTTGTAGTGACCTTGCTCTACCTCAACATAAAAGTTTTGCTTCCTTGCTCTAGACTTTGATCTTACGGTTTAATTTTTCCTGTTAAAGTACTTTTGTTGTATTCTTCCTCTAATCACAAGACCCCCGCCCTGATCAATTCTGTTTTCTGGAAAGCTTTTTTTTAGCTCTTTAGATTTTAGTACATTACTAATATCTTCCAGTAAAATGCTACCTTTCCTATATAATAGTGTATTGGCAAACGTATCATAAGACTATGATAAAGAACATAACACAATTAAGGCATGATCCTCATTCTCAATTTTAATATCGACATTCTTCAGGTCTATTATAATTGAATTAAACTCATCAAGCTGAGTTTTATTAGGTGTACCTTCGTTCATACAGAGATTGTATAACCTCTTTTTTTAGGTAGAGATAGTTTATCAGTGATTTCTTAGAATACACATCTTCCAGCTTCTTCCATGCCGTTGTTGCAGAAGTTTCTTCAGCAATTTTCGGAAGAACACTATTTGTAACGCTCATAAAGATCGCACTCAAATCCCTCTCCTTCAGATCTTCCTTCTTTGTCTCTTTCATATCTTCGAGAAAATCCTCATCAATTGCTTTTCATAATCCTTGTAACACCAGGGACGATTTCATCCTAATCTTCCATGGACTGAAACTAGAACCTCCGTCAAATTTCTCTACTTCGTACTTTGTTGAAGATGGTGAAAATATTTTAACCCTAAATTATGTGTAGAAATCCAAACTTACCTCTAATAATAATTATTGTGGAATATCGTGGGTTAACTAGCATACAATCTAACACAAAGTAAATAGAGAAGAAAAATTAATACAAGGATTTAACGAGGTTCATCTAAGCCTAATCCTCGGGGCAAAAGAAGAGAGAGTTTTTCACTATGAATGAGAATAAAAGCACAATCCAATCTATAGAATCCCCAACTACAACCCCTATATATATATATCCCAAAAGGTCCCAAACATATATAAGAAAGATTTTCTAATTTGAGAAGGATTATATGTTTTCCTTTTCCAAATCTATTAGGACAATAGGTTTTCCTAAACCTATAGGGACTATGGGTTTCCTAAAGATATAAGAAAATAATTCAAGCCATAAATAACATTACTATTTTTGGATCTGATTTTTTCTTGGATGATATTTGAAGTGGATAAGTATAATGATGTTATGCTTTAAATTAACCTTCCTTCACGTTGTTACTATTTTTGTTTATTTATTTTATATATCATTCTTTGTTATTTAATTAATCTGTTTAAAAAAGAATGATATATATTTTATATTTGGAAGTTCTTAACTAGTTTTTTGTTTTACCCTAAATGATGTGTGTCACATCTCCTTTTTACGCACCATACCTCGGAGGGTAGATGCGAGGGGAGTTTTTCCATTTAAAGTGATAATATTCTAAATGGGATCATTCAATGTATTTTAGAGTGGCCACTTGGAATAAATTATGGTGTTCCAAGTCACCGCTTTATTTAAATCCCAAATTGAGGAAATTTTTGACTTTCCAAATGAAGTCTGCGAACCAGAAATTCCAAGTAAAGAATTCTGTTGACTCGAGGGAAGGTGTTAGGCACCCCCGGATCCCTTGATTCTAGCACGGTCTCTTAAACTGTTACAAATGACTAAAATATCTTATTTTTATACATGTTATAGATTATGTGCTCTTATTAAACTTCAAACCGCTTTATTCTGTTAAGCTTGTACATTTACATTTTTTTAAACAAAACCGGCCCAGTTTGCAACATAGACTCAGGCCCCTGACGAATTTGCAAATCAAACTTGGGCCAAGGTTGTTTATTTTTGACCCGAGAGCCTATAACGCTTGAAGTGGGCCTTTGCACCCCAGTAACACTTCAATCCTCATAAAATAAATGCCAATGAGGTTGTTTCAGATTATGCTACCAAAGGGACTACTGGATGACTTGATTATATGTAATCCTCATTTGTTCTAGTCTTGTCTTTCATACAAACATGCGTCGTTCAAATAAATTTAACATATGACCATGGTTACCTTACGTTTTCAAATTAGTACCAGCTCAAATTGAATTAATCCTAGTGTCGTGTATACAAACATGATACGGGAGCGTTTGATTCACTACCGAATTATTTTTCTAGTCGAGTACATGAAGCAACAGTTAGAGAAACATCTATAACATTATCATGAAGCTTATTTAAACGAATGCATTGTTAAAATTAAACTAACTATAATAGTCGAATATCAACAGCTAATACATGTCAAGTCTTGGAAATAATTTCCAATTTGAAGTGTATTCGAGTTTTTGTACATTTAAAACTAACAGTAAATCAAACCAAATGCAATCCCAATATTCCAAACTAACAGTACAATATCTATTGTAGTTTTCGAACTGTCCTAATTTAATTTACAATATAACAAAATCATTCAAGTAGCAGTCCCACAGTAGAGCTTAAGTTCCGATTTCATTTCATTACCAATAGGAGAAAACACAGTCTCAGAAATATGTACCTGAGATTTAACAGTAGAAATAAAATTGGAAAAGATCAGCAGCAACTTAGTAAAAGCAAGCAAACAATAGATTCAACAACCAACAACAGATAAACCAGGAGCAATTTTGGACAACACGCAAACACAAATCCAAACAGTTTGTAAGACCAAGCAGGATTGATAAGACAACCCCAAAATAACATCTCGAGAATTAAACTTTGAAACTCAAAGGCGGGAATATAGACAATCAGCCCCCTTTTTGTAACAATATCTTCTAACTCTCACAAGTGCTCCCTCGAAGTTATTAAAGGGAAACCCTAAGACTGATTTTAAACTCTAACAATACTCCTTCCAATACTGGATTTCAGGGTCAATGGAAAAGAGCAGAAGAGAATTGATTACTTCTTTTCGAGTGTGACTTATGAAGGCTGATTCAAAAACAACCAATTAAGTACTCTAATGAAATGTTCTTTTAAAGAAAATTGATCAAATAACTCTCTGGTTTCTGAGCTTTTCTAACCTCTCTTTTGCTAACTCTTTTTTTTTTCCCGATCTTTCCAATGCTGGAAAAAAGGTCCCCTTGCTATTCTGAAATTCTCTCTTATATAACAAAAACTACCTCTTACAGCCATACCTAAGACTTGAAAATGCTTAGTGCCCCTCATTCCCCCCACTTTCCCTTGTCTATGTATGGAAACTCTGAATTTAAAACTCCTGAAGTTCAAAAGCTAATAGAACACTCCGTTGTCCAGCCCTTTTCACAACCCTTCCCATGTTACCATCCTGAAGAAAACATCATTGTTTGCCCTTGTGATTAAATCACTAAACCCTCCAGATCAAATCACTTAACCCAAACGGGGTCATTTTAGATTTAACCCGGGCGGGTTTGATTTGGTAACGGGTTAGGCGGATAAGGTTGGGACGATTTGGACCGTTGATCAAGTGAGATCATCGGTCAGGATGGGGGTTGATGGAACGATGTCGTTTGGATTAAAAGGAGACCTTATCTGGGCCGTTCAATTGATTTGATCAGACGTCTCAAAATAGAGACACAAATACGGCGTCATTTAGAGGGCGTCTCTGAGAGATCTAGTGCTGGACCGGGTCTGGCATGGATTGGGCCTGATTTTGGTCTTGCTTTCAGGGGCCCAAGTCCGAATTTTCTTCAATTTTCACCCTTTTCTTTTTCCTTCTTTTAATTTAACAATTAACAAAACTCCTAAACAAAAAAAGTAAAACCAAAATTAAACTACACTAATATTAATTAATCAACCAATCAACAATTAATCACACAAATAAAATCAACAATGGCAAAAACATGAAGTGCATATTTTGCAATTTTCTTGTGAACAAATTATGGTTAATCAATTTCTAAAAATGCATGATTAATTCCTAAATGTATGCAACGTATTTTTTTTTTTGTATTTTTGTATTAGTTCAACAAATAACACGCACAAGAAAATGAAAATAAATACGAGAAGTAACACAAAAATCGCACACAACCCGAATAAAATATTTTATTTTGATTTTTGGGACTAATCTTCCTGTAGGGAAAAAATCACGTGCTCACAGCTGCCCCTCTTTGCGCGGACACATGAAGAGTTTTTGTGCAAAGATAAATGAGCGAATACGTGTGATTTTTGCTCGTTCGAGTACTCTATGTGAAGAATTTTGAAAGAGTTTGACCGAGCCTTTGCTTCGGGAGGCCTCCTACATATCCCTGGCTAAACGGGAATCAGGTCAATTTAGTTTGGGAAATTTTGGTAGCTGGGACTACCATGGAGCTGCGATCTTGCTGTTACTGTTGCCGTTGTTGCTGATACCGCGTACTGACCTCCTTATTACACTAAAAAAAATTCGAAACAAAGCTAGCTATGCCTATCAGCTATGAGTTACAAGATTCCTATCTATAATTCATTTGGAACTTGATCTTGAGTCTTAGCTGATTTTGCCATAAACTTTGATCCGAATCTCGATGCTCGCGAGTTGTAAGTACTTGTTTCTTTCCACGGCATTTGAGCAAAACAGGATTGGCGGGGCATGCGACTTCTATCAGCTTTCGAGCAGTTCGCCCTTTCATTTGCCCCAATGTTCAAGCTCATTTATTTTCTTCTTTTCTACATTCCGGAGGGAAACTTATTCCATCAATCATCTTGTGCCTTGAGTTTTGGGATCAACCTGCTTTAAGACATCCAAAACAAACGAACAAACAAACAAAATTTTTTGCCCCAGTTTGTACTAGGAAAATTTCGTGAGTTAGTTATGAAACGTATTTAAACAGTCAAATCAAGGTTGTATATCCTTATGGATGGATCGAGGTTGTGTTAGCCGGGTTATGCTATTTAAAGGTTCACGGGTTATGCCGTTTAAGGGTCTACATGTTACATCGGGAAGGTCCACGGGTTATGCCGGGAAGGTCATTAGGTTAGGACGAAAAGGGTTCACGGGTTAAGCGGTTAAGGATCCACTGGTTATGTCGAGAAGTTATCGGGTCATGGCGAAAGTTGTCGGGTTATGCCGAGAAAATCATCGGGTTATGCCGGAAGGTTCAATGGATTATGTCGTTAAGTGTCCATGGGTTATGCCGGGAAGGTCCATGGGTTATTCTGGGAAGGTTATCAGGTTATGCCGAAAAGGGTTCATGGGTTATGCCGTTAAGGTTCACGGGTTATGTCGAAAAGGTCATCGGGTCATGCCGAAAGTTTCAACGGGTTATGCCGTTAAGGGTCCATGGGTTACGTCGGAAGTCATTGGGTTATGCCGGGAAAATCATCGGGTTATGCCAGAAGGTTCAACGGGTTACGCCGTTAAGGGTTCACGAGTTATGCCGGGAAGGTCATCGGGTTATGCAGAAAAATAGTTGACGGGTTATGCTATTTAAGGGTCCACGGTTTATGCCAGGAAGTCTCGGGTTATGCCGAAAAAGGTTCACGGGTTATGCCGTTTAAGGGACCACAGGTTATGCCGGGAAGGTCACCGGGTTATGCCAAAAAGGATTCACGGGTTATGCCATTAAGGTTCATGGGTTATGCCGGAAAGGTCATTGGGTTATGCCGAAAATGGTTCACGAGTTATGCCATTTAAGGGTCCACGGGTTATGCTGGGAAGTCTCAGGTTATGCCAAAAATGATCCATGGGTTATGCCCGAAAAGGTTCACGGGTTATGCCGTGAAGGTTCACGGGTAATGCCGGAAAGGTCATCGGGTTATGTCGAAAGGTTCAACGGGTTATGCCATTAAGGATCTACGGGTTATGCCGGAAGTCATCAGGTTATGTCGGGAAAATCATCAGGTTGTGCTGGAAGGTTCAACGGGTTATGCCGTTAAAGGTTCACGGGTTATGCCGGGAAGGTCATCGGATTATACCTAAAATGGTTCACGGGTTATGCCGTTTAAGGGTCCACATGTTATGCCGGGAAGTCTTATGTTATGGCGAAAATGGTCCACAGGTTATGCCGGGAAGGCCATCGGGTTATGCCGAAGATGAGTCTAATAGGTTATGCCGTTAAGGGTCTACGGGTTATGCCGGGGTTTTGACAGAGAAGACTCTTTGCCACCATGATTTTCTTTTTGGGGGTTTTCATTTTATCTTCTTTTCTTCTTTCTTCAGTCTTTCTTAATTTTATTCTTATCTTCTTTATAAAACGCATGAGAGAATCAGAGGGGAAAACTTACCTTTTGGTTGATTTTCTGCCACAAAGCTGTTCCCGTGCTTGTGCATTATTTTTCTCTTCCAGGTTGCGTCTATTCTTGTATGGTTGCGGAATTACACCTCTTTAAAACTTCAACAAAGCACAGTTTGTTAGTTTGAAAGAGTGATTAGTTTTGTGACCTTTATCATCTTAATTGCTTGATTGCAGTCCCTTCCATCGAGAACCTTGCTGCTCCCAGATCTTGAAAGGGGAATTCTCTTGAACTTGACAATACTCAAACCTTTAGGTTTCCATGATGACTTGCCCGTGTGGGCACTGGCCCTTTTTCTTCACTCTATTCATAAAACCTTTGCCCTTGGGTTTATTTTCTTCTAAGAGGTTCTTCCTTAGGGAACATCATCAAACAATGGTCAGTCAATATTGGACTAATGCACTAGCTGAGGCTGGGCATTTTCTTCGGCTTTTGTCAGGCGGAGCCCTGTGAAACCAATTTTGCCACCTTTTCCTTTGTAACATGTTTCAAAGTTTGTGGTTAAACCGAAAGGGATTCAAGGAGAAAGAAAAAAAAACAAATACTGAGTGGGAGAGATGAATTAAAATAGAGACGTCCCTTTCGGGGGAAAAGAAAAACTTATCTGGGGTGCATGGTGGCTTCAAATGGACATGACATGCTTCTTGGACTGGACACCCGACTTGTACCAACTTCCGGCTTCTTATAAATCCATTGATCTGCATTTCCGAAACGGGGAACCTTGCCAGTACTTCTAGTGATGAGATACCTCTTTTCGGCCAGTAGCGCCCGTTGCGGGTTTTCGCTAATTGACCTCTCTCGTTTCTCTTCTCAACGTCGCTCGATAGTGCTCCTTGCGAGTTTTCATTATACAGACTCTCTCATTTTTGTTTCTCTGCTCTCGTTGCCTCATGGTGTCGGAAGGTTTTCACCGAGAAGACTCTCTCATTTATTTCTCTCAGTTTTGAATGCTTGCCTTCCATCTATGATGTCTCTTAGCATTCACGCCTTTGGCAATTGATCCGAAGGACTTGCATTTGGTTTTGGGTAAAAGGAATTGTGGATGTGATTACAACTTTGGAATCATTTGGTAAACTCATGGTCGAACCATTATAACATCTGCTCCGATTTCAATTTGTGGGAAGATTAGATTTTTGGTTTGGTGTGGCTGAACTCCAGATAGAGGTTGCCTACGTAACCTTTCGGAATCAAGTCAGAACGTAGTTCAGGTGTTTGTTTGGTATAATATATATATATACATACATATATATACACATATATATATATTTTATTGGTGCTTTCGGATTCCAAAGAGGGTAGCCAAAGAAAGGTAACCGGCTCAAAAGGGTTTGCAAAAATGATCTATAGTGTTTGGGTAGTGGGAACAAAAGCCTTCATCATCTCAAATGAGGCAAGACATCACTGAAGTAAAATTAGACATAGTACCTTTTGACCGCGTCTGCATTTACATGCGTCTCAGGATCATTTCCTTCAATATCACCTATATATAACGCTCCTCTCGGTAGCATTTTCCCGATGATGTATGGACCTTTCCAATTAGGAGCGAATTTTCCTTTTGCTTTCGGGTGATAGGGAAGAATGCGCCTTAACACCAATTGTCCGATTTCAAAATTCCTGGGTCGTACTTTCTTGTTGTAAGCACGGGCCATCCTTTGTTGGTATAATTGCCCATGACAGATTGCGGCCATTCGCATTTCATCTATTAAGGTTAACTGCTCCAATCAGGTCTTGACCCATTCGCTATCTTCAATTTCTGCTTCGACAATGGTCCTGAGCGAAAGAACTTTTACCTCTGCTGGTATCACAACTTCGGTTCCATAAACTAGCAAGTATGGGGTGGCTCATACCTATGTGTGCACCGTGGGGCGATATCCCAGTAAGGCGAAAGGCAACTGTTCATGCCAATGTCTGGAACTCCGGACTGTCTTCCTCAAAATCTTCTTGATGTTTTGTTTGCTGCTTCAACGGCGCCGTTGGCTTTGGTCCAATAAGGACTGGAGTTTCTATGCGTTATTTTGAATTGTTCGCATACATCCCCCTTCAAATGACTATTCAGGTTTGTCACACCTCCTTTCGGCGCTACCCGCGTGGGCGCGATGGAGTTTTTCCAATTAAAGGACAACCGAAACGGGATTTATTTAATTATTTCAGAGTCGCCACTTGGGAGATTTATGGTGTCCCAAGTCACCGGTTAAAGCCCGAATCGAGGAAAAGAATGACTCCGTTTAACAGTCCGCGAACCAAAAATCCGGATAAGGAATTCTGTTAACCCGGGAGAAGGTGTTAGGCATTCCCGGGTTCCGTGGTTCTAGCACGGTCGCTCAATTGTCATACTTGGCTAAGATACTTGATTTTAATACATATTATCCTATTTTAAAATTACCGCTTTTTGTCAAATTATTTCTACTTAAGAAAATGAACGTTATTTAAGAACATGTTTTCGGATCACGTCACATGAAATGCACCCGGATCCTCGACACATTCTTATTTAACGTTGTTGGATGTGGATTCGGGTCGCATGAAATGCACACCCGTATTTAAGAAAAGTAAAATGATTAAAAAAAATCTAAAGTGACTTCATATTACTATTTTTTGCGGCGGAGGGTCATGAAATTAGCTAAACGGTCTCATCCTGAAGTCTAAGTATTTTAAAAATGGAAACTTATGAAGGCTCCGCAGCTTCTCATTTATTTAAAAAAAAGTATAATCCTAAAGCAACTATGATTTCTATTTATTTTTGTTTCCGAAACAAAACAAAGGTCCTCTAATGTCTTACCGGGTGGGGGCATGTTGTAACATGAATTAAGGCTACCAATTATAATCACTTATGAGGGTTTGATGATTATTGCCGTGAAATCCGTTTATCTAAACCAAGATGATTGCTAATCAAGACTTGATTAAGTATCCTATCTCATTTGTGGATTATTTGAACATATGCACAAGAAGAAAAATAGCTAGCAAGAGATTCACTATTACTAACATAATCTAATTCTATCATTCCAAACTAGAAGTAGTTATAACTGATTATCCGTATCTAACACAAGCTCACTGATCCCAACATATAACATTTTCACAGTCCATCACAAATCTAAATGGTTCAAATCAGTAAAAACAATCTTAATTAAACAGTTCCTAATTCAATATAACTAAACCATTGTACATTCTTAAATTGACTATCATTACAACCATTCATGGGGGACAATGAATCTAAAATACTGCTTCACTTTTTATTCCAATTCGAGGTTGCATAAATGAATTCGAACGTGTACCTAGAAATTGATAACAGAGATGGAGAAATGAGATCAGTAACAGCTTGGCAGTAAAGCAAACAACAACAGTTGACAACAGCGGCAATACCAATTTACCAATGGACAGTAACCGACCCCAAGAATACCAATTTCACAACCCAGAATCCCAAATGCAACACAAGTAGAAACATAGAAAAAAAAAGGCCAACAACAGCGCAACAACGATTTCAGATTTTTGTTTGCAAAACACTCCAAGAAGAAGACAACTAAGACTTCAATCAAACAGTCTTTTCTTCACAAAATGGACCTCACTATTCAGTTTTTTTCTTTGCTTTTCTTCAGATTGTATAGTTTTATCTGCCTATCTCTCTCTCTGCCAGAATGCACTTTTTTTCTTTTCTCTGTCTAAGCCTTATACTTATAGTTGAAAGACTCTCGTGATGGTGCCAAAGAATCCTAAACTAAACCCCTACCCATCCCTATCTCTGCTGAACCCATGAGATTCCCTGGGCAGACCCCACTCCAATTGTCTGGTATGGGACTTGTTATTTAAATAAATCCCCGAAGGCCAGTATGGGGTTCTAATACTGCCCAGACATGGCCAAGTGCCCTGCTGTAACAGCAGGTTCCACTGCTCTGTTTCAAGTGCAGTGCAATTGACAAGAAAATCCTGAGATGCTAACCTTTGACTTCCTAATAGCTAATTCAAATCCTAATTTCAGAATCACAACAGCTCTAGACTTTTGATCCAACAGTGGTTCAAGGCTTAACAGGCAAGTGCGAGTTTACTGCCTCATTGTTCCAACCCATATCACTAACTGATGATGCTTTAAGGACAATCAGTTATTAGCTTATAACACACATAATTGATAGTACATTGACAAAATCAGACCAAACACACACGCGATTCAAATTATACTAATAGGAGTGGGGAATTAACTATTCGATCATTTTAACTAAGCTAAACACACACTGTAATCGCAACAAAATAATGAGTCGAAACATACAAGAGCAAAATGAATTGACCAAAAAAAGGTCTGTCGAGATGGGAAGAGCGGACAATGCTAGGAAGAGGCATAGTCTAAAACTAAAACACAAAATATGCATAAAGAATGCAAACAATAGACATAAGGGAATGAATTTCCTCGAGCAAAATCCGTCAACCCCGGTTCGATCTTGGTTTGGAACTATTGAAGCCAAATGGGCTTTAATCGAGATGTTCTCGATTGAGAACACCTAGACTAAAGTCCCTTGGACCTCAATCGATGACTAATCCGGCTCGAATTGGGCTTCTTGAAAAATTAGGGTTCTTGGGGCTCGAATTTGGGGCTTTACCATTTTTGGCCAGTTTCGAACCGGGCTAAAGGTGGTGGGTGTATAAGGGAGGTCATGGGAGTGCTCAGGGTGAGTTTGGAGCGGTTTGGCATGGTTTTGGTTTTGACTCGAACCTTCGATCGAAGATTCGAGATGGTCAAGGATGATTCGAGATACAAGGGTTATGGGGGTTTGGAAGAGGATGTTGGGAGGGTTCTTTGGTGTAAAAATGGGGAGGTTTGGCCTACCGGAACCATCGTGAGGCGATTTCGGGTAGGCGGAGTGTGGTGGGGGACGGCGAGCCGGTCTCTGAAGCTTAGAGATGAAGAGAGGGATTGGCTTGGGGGGGGGGGTGGGGTGTGGTTTCATGTTTATATACTAGATGCCGGGATTTAATCCTGGCCGTTTGATCAAACGGGATCAACGGTGAGGATCAATTATTTGATTGCTAACGGCGTCGTTTGGTTAAGTGGGGAGTTGGGTTGGTCCGGGTTAACTGGGTCGGGCAAGCTCGGGTCGTGATGGTGAGGTATTGGCCGTTAGATCAACTAAGTCAAACGGCCCAGATTAATGATTCCTAAACGGGTAGTAGGGGTGATCTTGGCCATCGGATCATTTTGAAATGAACGACCATGATTAAAGATGAACCGGACCGGACCAGGGATAAACTCGATTGGGCCTGGTTTTGGCTGGACTGAAGATGGCCCAAAGTTGGCTTACTCTTTTCCTTATCACTTTAATTTAACTCCTTATTTACTAAAACAAGATTCCTAATTACATTACAAAATCGATTAAATTATAAAAATACTAATTAAGTTATGCTAACAATTAACACTCAATTAAACATCAATTAAATACAGCCAAAACTTTAAACTTCAAATGCCACAATACATATTTTTTTGTTATTTTCCGCTTTCGTCAAGTTATTCTGATTACTCCTAATTGTAAACTTAAACCCTAAAAGTGCAAACACAATGTATTTTTGTATGTTCTTAACTTAACCAATAAACACGCACGCACATACTCGAACAGTTAAGAAAAATAACACAAGAATATTTTGTTTTGAATTTTTGGGAGTAATCATCATATAGGGCAAAAATCACGTGCTCACAGCTGCCCCTCTTTGCGCGGAAACATGAAGAGTTTTCGTGCAAAGATAAGTGAGTGGATACGAGCGATTTTTGCCCGTTTGAGCACCCCGTATGAAGCATTTTTTGGAAAAGTTTGACTGAACCTTTGCTTCAAAAAGGTCTCCTACGTATCCTTGGCTAAAAGGGAATCAGGTCAACGTAGTTTGGGAAGTTTTGGTAGCTGGGACTACCATGACTGCTGTGATCTTGTTGTTACTGTTGTTGCTGCTGTTGCCACTACTTAACCGATCTCCTTATTACACCGTGCTAAACAAAAATAAGAAGCTAGACTAAGTTACAGTATTGCGAAATCTTATCTATCTCTTCATCTTGACTTTCCCCTGTTTCTTGCTGTCTTGTTGGCTTTGATGTTTCTTCACATGCTTCTTCTCTTTTGACAGTTGTTATTTCGGCCTATCTTGATTGTCGAACTCCGACTATTGGTCCCTTCCTTGTGATCTTCGAAATATTTTTCTTCGTAGTCTGAATCTATCTTTCTGATCCTTGTTGTCTTCCTTCCGATTATGAGCTTGGATTCATGCTGGGGATTTCCGTTACACTCTGTCACTTTCTGATTCTTCACTATCCTTATCAAATCTTAGAAACGGAGATGTCGTTCTGCTTTTCCGGCGGGCTTCTGACTTTATCGACAAACTCTAATCATGAATCGCCACTCCATTCTTCAAGCGGGCACATGACTTCAACTACAACTTCAAAACTAAATCGCCACTCCATTCTTCGGGCGGGCTCCCCGACTTCAACTACAACTTCAAAATAAATCGCCACTCCATTCTTCGGGCGGGCTCCCACTGACTTCAACTATAACTTTGAAAATAAATCGCCACTTCATTCTTCGGGCGGGCACCACGACTTCAACCGCAACTTCAGAACTAAATCGCGACTCTATTCTTCGGGCGGGCTCCCGACTTCAACTATAACTTTAAAACTAAATCGCCACTCCATTCTTCGGGCGGGTTCCCCTGACTTCAACTATAACTTTGAAAATAAATCGCCACTCCATTCTTCGGGCGGGCTCCCCGACTTTAACTACAACTTCAAAACAAAATCGCCACTCCATTCTTCGGGCGGGCTCCCTGACTACGACTCACAACTAAATCGCCACTCCATTCTTCGGGCGGGCTCCCGACTTCAACTACAACTTCAAAATAAATCGCCACTCCATTCTTCAGGCGGGCTCCCCGACTTCAACTATAACTTTGAAATAAATCGCCACTTCATTCTTCAGGCGGGCACCCCTGACTTCAACTACAATTTCAAAACTAAATCGCCACTCCATTCTTCAGGCGGGCTCCCTGACTTCAACTACAACTTCGAACTAAATCGCCACTCCATTCTTCAGGCGGGCTCCCTGACTTTAACTACAACTTCAAAACGAAATTGCCACTCCATTCTTCAGGCGGGCTCCCTGACTTCAACTACAAACCTCGAACTTCATCCTATCCCTATCGTCTTCCTTCGCTTCCTGCACCACTTTCTTCTTCCTGCGTCACTTTCTTCTTCCTGCATCACCCCTTAAACCATCATTTCTCCTAAAATACCTTGTTCTGGAACTACTTTCCTTCTGGGTCGTGTTGTTTTCCCTCCTGACTGCTGGGGATATCTTTAGAATTGTTTACTCGCCTGCTGAGGATAATGATGCTGGGAAAATTTTCCTTCATTCCCTCCTTTCCTTTGACTCATGCGCTTGAATTTACGCTGGGAACTCTTGTTGTAACCCTCTGCTTTATGGTGGGTTACTGGTTTCGAGACCTGCAATGTAAAGACTGAAGACATGCCTCTTGTTATACAGGTAGGCGCACGTTTTTGTTAGCAACTTTTGAATTTAAAATGCATGCTGGCAATAATTTACAAAATATGCATAGGACAATGTAAAATAAAACAAACATAAAATATCCTATTCGAGGGCGGATACTCCCCATCGTATTCTATTCGAGGGAGAATACTCCCATCGTATCCTATTCGAGGGCGGATACTCCCATCGTATTCTATTCGAGGGCGAATACTCCCATCGTATTCTATTCGAGGGCGAATACTCCCATCGTATTCTATTCGAGGATGAATACTCCCATCGTATCCTATTCGAGGGTGGATACTCCCATCGTATTCTATTCGAGGGCGAATACTCCCATCGTATCCTATTCGAGGGCGGATACTCCCATCGTATCCTATTCAAGGGTGGATACTCCCATCGTATCCTATTCGAGGGTGAATACTCCCATTGTATTCTATTTGAGGGCGAATACTCCCATTGTATCCTATTCGAGGGCGAATACTCCCATTGTATCCTATTCGACGGCGAATACTCCCATTGTATCCTATTTGAGGGCGAATACTCCCGTTGTATCCTATTCGAGGGTGAATACTCCCATTGTATCCTATTCGAGGGCGAATACTCCCATTGTATCCAATTCGAGGGCGAATACTCCCATTGTATCCTATTCGAGGGCGAATACTCCCATTGTATCCTATTCGAGGGCGAATACTCCCATTGTATCAATGTATGAAAGTGAACAAACCCGAGACATCCTGTTCGAAGGTGGACAAACCTGAAACATCCTATTTGATGGTGGACAAACCTGAAACATCCTATTTGAAGGTGGACAAACCTGAGACGATTTTCAACAACGGCAGAAAATTTTCTGCCCAGTATTGGTGTTCTTCCTTGTGGCATGACTTTCTGCTATCAATAGCACTTTCTTTCCCTAATTCAAATCAAAGAAAATTTGTTAGTTCAAAACATTGTGAGTGGTTGTGCCGCTCCTGTGTGGTGGTTTTTTTCCTTTTCTCCTTTCCCTCGCTCGGGGTTCCTAAAACATTGTTGGGGAATGATTTCATTTGCTGGAGATGATATTCCTGTCGGGGATGGGTTTTTCCATTTATCCCTTCCCCGTTCTGTGTTTCTCAACTTGCTGGGGGTTATTTTGTTGAAGATGGGATTTCCTTTCTTCCTTTACCACTCTGTGTTGTCCGACCACCTCGGAACTTGCTGTAGATAACATTGTTGGGGGATTTTCATTTCCTCAAAATTGGTGTTTCACTCTTCTTGAAGGCTGTTGAGGATGACACTGGTTCGAAGACCATTTCCCTTAAGACTTGTCCTGTCTTCCTTCTTCCCCAAGTGCAACTTGACTTCCAGAAAATTTTCAAAGTGAAAAGAAAGTTTTCTGCCCCAGTTTAATAATCTTCTTTGCACCACACTTCTCTGCCATCAATGACACTTCTTTGCTTTGCATAATAATTGGAAAGTTGGTGGAAAGTTTTGAAATCATTTCTCATTTGTTCTGACTAGACAGACTTTGATGGGGGAATTTGTTTTTGACAAAAAGAGAAAGATAAAAAGAAACAAAAATAGAAGAGAAAGGAAAACTGACTCTCTAACAAGAAATGACTATGAAATTTTATCAAACGCGGATACCAACTCTACTGGTCATGACATGCACATATGGCCTATCCTCCATCGTTAATCGCCTTTCACGATTTCTGTCTCGTGATTTCCATCTGATTATCATTTTTATTCGACTTGTAGCGCCCAAAGGGTTTTCACTTTCAAGCCTCTCTCATTTTGATTTTCTCTCAGCTTTCGTCGCCTTATGGTGCTTGTGAAGGTTTTCACCGGTAAGACTCTCTCATTTGTATTACTTTTAGCTGGGGATTGGGGTGTCACTTCTAAGACTCTCTCGTATTTTCTGCTGGGAATCAGAGTCTTTTCTGCTGGGAATCAGAGTGTCATATTCTGATAGGACCCTCTCACTCGCCTGTCGTGGCATCTTTTGAAGACAGATCAGAAGGTCTTTCTGGACCGTAATGTGGGATTTGGATAGGGCTAGAAAGAAAGGGTATTGAAGGCTAAAAACAAAATCAATTTTGGGTTCAAAATTTACAACCTTTGGACCAAAATTTATTTATAATCAACACAATTTTTCTTTGCCCCAGTTTTTACTTGGGGAATTTTTATTTCTTTATTTACACTATGACCGAGCTGTGAAGCGCCTACGTATCCTCTTTAAGGAATCAGGTCAAACGTAGTTCCCAATTCCCTCTTTTTCAAGTTTCTCTTTTTCATTCATTTTTCTTTTTCTTTTTTTTTCTTTTTTTTTCTGTTTCTTTATCCCTTTCTTCTCTTGTCTTTCGAACTCGTGTTTCTAGTCTTTGCAACTAATTCCGAAGGAGGGGTATGAAAGATTTTAAAATAAGGCTCAAAGGGTTGACGATGGATACAGTGTTTGGATAGCAGAACAAAATACCTTCGTCATTCCAATCTTCAAAACATGCCAAGTACAAACAACATATTCATGATATCTTCTGGTTGTGCCATGATTGATAACCATATCGTCCATTCGCCTTTTCATCTGTCATTTTAAAGCATTGCTAGACGACACTTTCATTTCAGTATCACGAGCGAACCCCATCTTAGCATGTCCAATTTTCCTTTAAGGGTTTCTTTGTGTTTTACCTGCCCCAGTCTCACATGATTCGGGCTCCAAGTAATCTCAAATCATTATTTCTTTTAAAATGCCCTGATTATCTTCCAATTCCTTCATGATTAACTTTTAAGATTAGGCCACAATTATGCGTGCATGTCATGTCACTAGTGTTGACAGAAATATGACTATAAAGAAGAAAGACTTAAATCAAAGAAAAATGACTCAAAATAATGGCAAACAAGAGAGTTGCATTAGACGAACTAGAAATGAATTAGTACAACAAAACAAACACAATAAACTAGGGTACACCCTTGGAACAAACCTACACAATACTAAATGAGGTATTACGACCAACACAAAACTGGACAAAATAGAATGATAGAAGGGTTTGAGTTATATGACAATATCCTGATTACAACCCTGAAATAATCTGGACGACAGAAATGACAACAAAATAAGCCACCAAAAACTCTACTTTGGATAAACCCCCAAATGAAGCATATTTCCAATTACCAAGCACAACATCTTTAGCCACTGCCTTCTGCATCAACCATACGGGTGTCGACTGTATCCGGATTTTGTACAACAATGTCGACTGCATTGATAAGCTCTTGAATTGCTTTTTTCAGCTTCCAACATTTTTCCGTGTCATGCCCCAGGGCGCCCGAGCAATATGCGCACATTTGAGAAAAATCACACCTCTTTGACCGATCATATGGCATTTTTATCTGAATTGGTTTCAACATGCCCAGTTGCTTCAACTTTTGGAACAAACTGGCATACGATTCTCCCAAAGAGGTGAGAGCCTTTTCTCGTTTCAGTAGCCTCTCATTTCTAAAGGCCTGATTTGGCCTAAAACCTGACCCGTGGGGTTTTTGGTGTGCTCGTGTGGAGAAGTAGGGGCCAGGAGAATTACAAGGATATCCATGGGTTCGATATAGAGGGCCTTTAGCAAAGACGACCACTGGACCTTGTCATTGGGGAGGTTCAACCTGCGGGCTTTGTTTGGGGCCCTGGTGAGCAACCTCTGAGGGGTAATATTGGGCAACATGAGCTTCGGGTGGGTGTTTATTGTCGGGAACAGTGGGTGTGACTGGAGGGCACTCCTGGGAAAAGATAGATGGATACCGAGTGATGGAGCTATTGGGGTGGCTGGGAAAGTTGTGATAGGCGGGTATATATGGGGAGTGTGGGGGATCATCTCGCATTGCGCTCGGTGTTCGGGTAAGGACGGAGTCCAAGAAGCTAGATGGTGGAGAGGGTGGTGCTTTCCCATCCATCCACGCCCGCTACATGTCAGCCACATGTTGTCTCAGTATTTTGACCTCTTCTACCAACCTATTGTTCCGTTCTACCAGCTGTGGTCGATCATCGGTATCAACCCACTCAGTTTTGAAGTTTTCTGCCATTATCCCTTGATTTCGTGTTGCAGGGAAGAGAAACACAACCAACCACTTTAATTTTATCAACAATTCAAAACAAAATATGTTAGAAATGGACTCATTCGGTTCCCCTTATTAATTTTTTTTTTCTGATTTGTTTTTTTTTTAAAAAATTTTTTTTTGTTGTGGTCGAATCTTATGGAGATTGCCTACGTATCATGACCCCGCATGAATCGGACCTTGCGTAGTTCGTGCAAATTAATGCAAGAAATAAAGAGATGTTTATTTAATTATTTTTTTCTTTTTTGAAGAAAAATTGTAAAAGCCAACTCCAACTACAAACTCTAATGAAAAACTTTCACACCTTGTGCCAGAGATTTTTACAAGAATAATAATATTTTTGGCGTCAATTATGATTATTTCTACAAAATTAGCCATCACCCGACTTATTTATAACAAAATCAAAAATTTGACATTTTTTGGTTATTTTTGCAAAAGGGGTGTGAACCCAGACTTGATTTTGCGGCTATGGCCTTGTAACATTTCCACAAGGAATATTTTAAGGCTATGCCGGTAAATTATTTAAAATGACTCAAAGTGGTTATTTTTGCAAAAACAGCCTTCCGGCGTCCTTTCGGAACATTCGGCTATTTTCAAAAACAGCATCACTTTGATTTTTTGAAAACTAAACACACATTTTTTGAAAAAGGGTGGTAAACTCAAACTTGATTTTGAGGATACGGCCTTTCAACATTTCCACATGGGATATTTCAAGGCCATTATTCAAAAAAGAAAAAGGAAAAATTTCAAAGTGGCCATTTTTGCAAACAGCCTTCCGGCGTCCTTTCGGAATATTCGGCTATTTTCAAAAACAGCGTCACTTTGATTTTATTGAAAACTAAAGCTTCGACATTTTTTTTTAAAATTTTTGAAGGGGTGGTTGGACCCGATGAGGGTTGCCTACTTATCCCACCTTATGGGAGAATCAAACCTGCGTAGTTCGGTCAAACAAACTACATTTGTAAAGGAAACAAACTTTTTATTATTTTCTCACACATTTTTTTTAAGTTTAAAACAAAATTTTTTTTCTTTTTTTTAAGTAAAAAAAAACAAACTATTTTGAAATCACATATTTTTTATTTTACAACAAACGTTTTTTTTTCCTTTTTAAGTAAAAAAAAAAACTATTTTGAAACTTTTTTTTTTATTTTTATTTTGATCACACATTTTTTTTTATTTTACAACAAACGTTCTTTTTTTCTTCTTTTTAAGTAAAAAAACACAAACTATTTTGGGACTATTCTTCTTTTCATTTTCCTCAATATAAAAAAAATGGTTAGCCTACAAGTATGAAGCAAATATATGCGTAAAACAAACGGGATGCAGCAGGATGGTCTTTTCATTTCAGGTCACCTGTCCTAGACGGACCCAACCCCTGTGTTGATTCCCCTAAGTCAAATGCAACATGATGCAAATAAACGTTCCTACTAGGGATCCGGCATGAAGCTTTGTTATTCTAGGTTCAAAAACTTGGGTTTATTGTTCTAGACTTGGCTTACCCGAGCGGACAGCTCGAGCCGAGGAGGAGGCAGCAACCCGGGAATACGGAAGCTTCACCGGTTTTGCAACTTATCCAAACCTCGTTCTAAAAATGGGAATTAGACACTATACAGAAAAGAAGTCACACGAAGTGCACCCTTCTTCATGATTTAGAAGACTCAGAGAGGAGATTGGTTTCGGCACAGTTTATATGTACAATTCACAAAATATCAAAGCAGTAAAAGCTACATTTAGCACATTAAATATAAACATATAATAAAATCAGATAATAATAAGCCAAATACAACAATTATTCAAAGCTCGAATTTCTAACCCTGAACCAGTGGTTCTGGGTACCTTCCCCAGCAGAGTCGCCAGAGATGTCACACCTCCTTTCGGCGCTACCCGCGTGGGCGCGATGGAGTTTTTCCAATTAAAGGACAACCGAAACGAGATTTATTACATTATTTCAGAGTCGCCACTTGGGAAATTTATGGTGGCCCAAGTCACCTGTTAAAGCCCGAATCGAGGAAAAGAATGACTCCGTTTAACAGTCCGCGAACCAAAAATCCGGATAAGGAATTCTGTTAACCCGGGAGAAGGTGTTAGGCATTTCCGGGTTCCGTGGTTCTAGCACGGTCGCTCAATTGTCATACTTGGCTAAGATACTTGATTTTAATACATATTATCCTATTTTAAAATTACCGCTTTTTGTCAAATTATTTCTACTTAAGAAAATGAACGTTATTTAAGAACATGTTTTCGGATCGCGTCACATGAAATGCACCCGGATCCTCGACACATTCTTATTTAACGTTGTTGGATGTGGATTCGGGTCGCATGAAATGCACACCCGTATTTAAGAAAAGTAAAATGATTAAAAAAAAATCTAAAGTGACTTCGTATTACTACTTTGTTTTTTTGCGGAGGGTCATGAAATTAGCTAAACGGTCTCATCCTGAAGTCTAAGTATTTTAAAAATGGACACTTATGAAGGCTCCGCAGCTTCTCATTTATTTAAAAAAAAGTATAATCCTAAAGCAACTATGATTTCTATTTATTTTTGTTTCCGAAACAAAACAAAGGTCCTCAAATGTCTTACCGGGTGGGGGCATGTTGTAACATGAATTAAGGCTACCAATTATAATCACTTATGAGGGTTTGATGATTATTGCTGTGAAATCCGTTTATCTAAACCAAGATGACTGCTAATCAAGACTTGATTAAGTATCCTATCTCACTTGTGGATTATTTGAACATATGCACAAGAAGAACAATAACTAGCAACAGATTCACTATTACTAACATAATCTCATTCTATCATTCCAAACTAGAAGTAGTTATAACTGATTATCCGTATCTAACACAAGCTCACTGATCCCAACATATAACATTTTCACAGTCCATCACAAATCTAAATGGTTCAAATCAGTAAAAACAATCTTAATTAAACAGTTCCTAATTCAATATAACTAAACCATTGTACATTCTTAAATTGACTATCATTACAACCATTCATGGGGGACAATGAATCTGAAATACTGCTTCACTTTTTATTCCAATTCGAGGTTGCATAAATGAATTCGAACGTGTACCTGGAAATTGCTAACAGAGATGGAGAACTGAGATCAGTAACAGCTTGGCAGTAAAGCAAACAACAACAGTTGACAACAGCGGCAATACTAATTTACCAATGGACAGTAACCGACCCCAAGAATACCAATTTCATAACCCAGAATCCCAAATGCAACACAAGTAGAAATAGAGAAAAAAAAAGGCCAACAACAGCGCAACAACGATTTCAGATTTTTGTTTGCAAAACACTCCAAGAAGAAGACAACTAAGACTTCAATCAAACTGTCTTTTCTTCACAAAATGGACCTCACTATTCAGTTTTTTTCTTTGATTTTCTTCAGATTGTATAGTTTTATCTGCCTATCTCTCTCTCTGCCAGAATGCCCTTTTTTTCTTTTCTATGTCTAAGCCTTATACTTATAGTTGAAAGACTCTCCTGATGGTGCCAAAGAATCCTAAACTATACCCCTGCCCATCCCTATGTCTGCTGAACCCATGAGATTCCCTGGGAAGACCCCACTCCAATTGTCTGGTATGGGACTTGTTATTTAAATAAATCCCTGAAGGCCAGTATGGGGTTCTAATAATTTAATTGTTTCTGCCCAGACATGGCCAAGTGCCCTGCTGTAACAGCAGGTTCCACTGCTCTGTTTCAAGTGCAGTGCAATTGACAAGAAAATCCTGAGATGCTAACCTCTGACTTCCTAATAGCTAATTCAAATCCTAATTTCAGAATCACAACAGCTCTAGACTTTTGATCCAACAGTGGTTCAAGGCTTAATAGGCAAGTGCGAGTTTACTGCCTCATTGTTCCAACCCATATCACTAACTGATGATGCTTTAAGGACAATCAGTTATTAGCTTATAACACACATAATTGATAGTACATTAACAAAATCAGACCAAACACACACGCGATTCAAATTATACTAATAGGAGTGGGGAATTAACTATTCGATCATTTTAACTAAGCTAAACACACACTGTAATCGCAACAAAACAGTGAGTCGAAACATACAAGAGCAAAATGAATTGACCAAAAAAAAGGTCTGTCGAGATGGGAAGAGCGGACAATGCTAGGAAGAGGCAGACTCTAAAACTAAAACACAAAATACGCATAAAGAATGCAAACAATAGACATAAGGGAATGAATTACCTCGAGCAAAATCCGTCAACCCCGGTTCGATCTTGGTTTGGAACTATTGAAGCCAAATGGGCTTTAATCGAGATGTTCTCGATTGAGAACACCTAGACTAAAGTCCCTTGGACCTCAATCGACGAATAATCCGGCTCGAATTGGGCTTCTTGAAAAATTAGGGTTCTTGGGGCTCGAATTTGGGGCTTTACCATTTCTGGCCAGTTTCGAGCCGGGCTAAAGGTGGTGGGTGTATAAGGGAGGTCATGGGAGCGCTCATGGTGAGTTTGGAGCGGTTTGGCATGGTTTTGGTTTTGACTCGAACCTTCGATCGAAAATTCGAGACGGACAAGGATGATTCGAGATACAAGGGTTATGGAGTTTGAAAGAGGATGTTGGGAGGGTTCTTTGGTGTAAAAATGGGGAGGTTTGGCCTACTGGAACCGCCGTGAGGTGATTTCTGGTAGGCGGAGTGCGGTGGGGGACGGCGAGTCGGTCTCTGAAGCTTAGAGACGAAGAGAGGGGTTGGCTTGGGGGGGCTGGGGTGTGGTTTCAAGTTTATATACTAGATGCCGGGATTTAATCCTGGCTGTTTGATCAAACAGGATAAATGGTAAGGATCAATTATTTGATTGCTAACAGCGTCGTTTGGTTAAGTAGGGAGTTGGGTTGGTCCGGGTTAACTGGGTCGGGCAAGCTCGGGTCGTGATGGTGAGGTATTGGCCGTTAGATCAACTGAGTCAAACGGCCCAGATTAATGCTTCCTAAACGGGTAGTAGGGGTGATCTTGTCCATCGGATCATTTCGAAATGAACAACCATGATTAAAGATGAACCGGACTGGACCAGGGATAACTCGATTGGGCCTGGTTTTGGCTGGACTGAAGATGGCCCAAAGTTGGCTTACTCTTTTCCTTATCACTTTAATTTAACTCCTTATTTACTAAAACAAGATTCCTAATTACATTACAAAATCGATTAAATTATAAAAATACTAATTAAGTTATTCTAACAATTAACACTCAATTAAACATCAATTAAATACAGCCAAAACTTTAAACTTCAAATGCCACAATACATATTTTTTTGTTATTTTCCGCTTTCGTCAAGTTATTCTGATTACTCCTAATTGTAAACTTAAACCCTAAAAGTACAAACACAATGTATTTTTGTATGTTCTTAACTTAACCAATAAACACACACGCACAGACTCGAATAGTTAAGAAAAATAACACAAGAATATTTTATTTTGAATTTTTGGGAGTAATCATCATATAGGGCAAAATTCACGTGCTCACAAGGTTCACCGCATTATCTGTGATGATAGTTGCCGGAATACCAAAGTGACAGATAAGATTTGAGTGTACAAAGTCTACCATGGCTCTTTTGGTGACCGACATGAGAGTAATAGCCTTGACCCATTTTGTGAAATAATCGATGGCTACCAATATGAATCTCCGTCCATTGGATGCCTTTGGCTCAATCAGACCAATGACGTCCATGCCCCAAGCGACCAAAGGCCAAGGCACCAACATATGATGTAGCTCCGTTTGAGGTGCATGAATCAGATTTCCATGCACCTCACACTGATGGCATTTCTGGACGAAACTGAAGCAATATTTTTCCATAGTTATCCAATAATAACCAACTCGTAAGATTTTCTCGGCCAAAACATATCTATTCATATGAGGCCCACACACTCCTGCGTGTACTTCTTGTATGATTCTCCCGGCTTCTTCGGCGTCAACACATCTTAACATGTTGAGATATTGGGTTCTTTTGTACAAGACCTCACCGCTAAAAAAGAAACCACTTGCATGTTGCCTGATAATTCTCTTCTGATCTCCGGTAACATGTTCGGGGTATTCTTTCATTTTTAGAAACCTCTTGATATCGTGGTACCATGGCTGGATATTTGGTCCCGCCTCGATTACACTGCAGTAACTATGTCTTTCCCTGATTTGGATTTCCAAAGGATCGACCTGGCCGTTGCCTGGATAAGGTATCATTTAAGCTAAAGTGGCAAATGCATCAGCTAGTTCAGTGTGACACCGTGGGATGTACCTGAACTCTATTAATGTAAATCACGTGTTGTCGGTAAGGAATGAGCTTGACGTCTCGGGTCTCCCATTCACCTTGGGCTTGTGTGATAATCAAATCGGAATCTCCCATGATCAGTAAATCTTCAACATCTTGATCAATTTCCATATTCATGCCCATGATGCAGGCTTCATACTCAGCTGTATTGTTTGTGAAAAAGAAATGGAGCCTATCCGTAGCTGGATAGTGCTGACCGGTGGGAGAGATCAAAATTTCCCCGATCCTTACGCCTTTGGCGTTCACTGCCCCATCAAAGAACATTTTACAAGCATGGGCGTCTTTAGGGACTGTTTCTATTGTGTTTACCTGCTCATCTGGAAAGTAGGCATTCAATGATTGGTACTCCTCATCAATTGGGTTTTTAGCCAAGCAATCCGCCAATGCCTAGGCTTTCATTGCCGTGCGAGTGACATAGACTATGTCGAATTCAGTAAGTAGAATTTGCCATTTTGCCAATCTTCTGGTAGGCATCAGTTTCTGGAATATGTACTTCAAAGGATACAGTCTAGTAATGAGGTGAGTGGTGTGATCCTGGAGATAGTGTCTCAATTTCTGAGCGACCCCCGTCAAAGCACAACACATTCTTTCCAACAAGATGTACTTGACTTCATAACTAGTGAACTTCTTACTCAAGTAGTAGATCGCCTTCTCTTTCTTCCCCGTTGCATCATGCTGCCCGAGGACACAACCAAAAGAGTTTTCTAAGACTGTCAGATACAAAAACAGAGGTCTCCCTTATTCGGTACGACCAAAACCGGAGGATTCGATAGATATTCTTTGATCTTGTCGAAAGACTCTTGACACTCAACTGTCCATTTGATTGCGACATTTTTCCTCAGCAATTTGAATATGAGCTCACACGTGGAAGTCAATTGAGCGATGAACCGGCTGATGTAGTTTAATATGCCCAAGAGAATCATTACGTCTTTCTTTGTCCTTGGAATAGGTAAGTCCTGTGAGCACGTGATTTTTGCCCTATACGAGAATTACTCCCAAAAAATTCAAAAATAAAATAGTTTTGTGTTGTGCGTGATTTTTGTGATTTTTATGTTATTTTTCTCTTATTATTTGCATTTTTGTGTGCATGTCTATTATTTAAATTAATATAAAATACAAAAATATTTGCATTTTGCATATAAATGCATGTTTGTAATTTAGAGTAATTAAGTTTATTTTACGAAAAATGAAAAATAACAAAAAATATATATCTTTTGCATTTTTTACCATTTAATGTCCAATTGTATAATTTGTTTTATTTTTTTTATAACGTATGATAATTTGTATTAAGCATTAATTTGTATTTGTGAATTAATTAGGATTTTTATAATTTTTTGCATTAGGATTTTGGTTTACATTTAAAAAATTAGTTTAGAAAAGTAAAATAAAGAAAACAAAATCAAAGTAAAGAAGAAAATCGGAACTGGGCCACTCAATTGGACCCAAAATCAGGCCCAAAACACTTACCCATACCCGATCCAAGTCAGGCCCCTTCAAGAGACGTCCAAACAATTTTGCTTTAGTCACACATGATCTGGGCCGTTGATCTCAGATTGATCAACGACCAAAATCATATTACCCTTGCCCGGACCCGTCTCACTAACCCGCCCTCACTTGACCAAACGACCCCGTTTTAGTTTTAATAGGATGATCTGGACCGATGGTTCCCACCATCCAACGGCCCAGATCAATTGATCAATTTTCAATATACCAAACACCCCCCAAACCCATTTTATCATTTCATTTGTTCACCCGGTCCCCTTCAACCTCTCAAACCTCATCTCTTCAGAGATGAGGAACCCTAGCGGCCGCCACCGTATCCCACCGCCCAAAACCCGGCGGCAACCATCCCAAACCCAACCAAACTAACACCATTTGACCCTCGTGCCACCCGGAGCATGAATCCTTTACCCGTTTGGCTCGAATCGATCTATAGCTTCTCGAATCTTCGATTGAAGATTCGAGCCAAACTCAAACATATTCCGATTTACTCCAAACTCACACCTTGTCACCCTTTGACCTCCCTCATAGCCAAACCAACACTGGTTTGGTTCGAATCAAGTCCAAACCGTTTGAACCCCAAATCAAGACCCAAGTACCCCAGATGAATTACGAGCCTATTTTTGAAGAACTTTGGGCGGTTCAATAGGTTTTAGTCGGAGCGTTCTCACTTGAGAACACTCGATTAAAATCCATCTAGCCTCCCAAAAATTTTAAAGTCCAAATCAATCCCAAGCTGTTTGGTTTCGAATTTCTTAAGGTATTTTCTTTTCTTTTTTTGTGTGTTTATTTTGTTGGTTAGTATAATGTGTTTACTGAGTTTTTTTTAGTCTTAGTTGTTTTCTCTGTTCTATTCTCCTCAAAGACCTTTTATTTGGTCGATGATCATTTATGTTTGTTTGAATAATTAGAAGGCATGTTTAGATCTGGGTGTGAAGTCCGCAAGCATGTCATGTTATTTAAAGCCACATTATTACAACTAAAAAGAAAAGATAAAAGAAAAATAGCGAAAATAAAAAAGAATAAAGAGAAGATATAATGATGAATATTTTTTTTTATCTTTGGAATTGGGAAGATAAAAGGGTTTAAATTTCAAGAAACTAAAATAGGAATACTAAAGGAAAACATCCGAGTTACACCCTGGGATAACTCGTGATGCAGGAAAGGTGGCAGGACAAGTCTACCCGGACTTCTGCCTGACTAGGAACAGTGTAGCCTCCCAATTCGGAGGCTTAGCATTTGTCCCCATGAATAGCACCTCAACGGTGCTTGTGCCTTCTCCTAGCTGAACCATGTGTGTCTCATAAAGCATTTTCCTCATGGCCCCACAGATATCTTCTATTTCCTCTGTTGTGAAATACCTCATCATCTTCTTCAACATATTTAGGCTTGGCAAATGTCACGACCCGGATTTTCCCCCAACATCGGGATCGTGATGGCGTCTACTCGTGGTAGCTAGGCAAGCCACTGTATTCATACTATCCTGTTTTTTTAACACAATTTTAATTAAATAAATGCGAAATACTTTATCGAAATAGAAATAACTAATTACAATATGAAAATCATACTGAAATCCTCTACCCAAGACGTGGAGTCACCAACTCACGAAATACTACTGAATACTACACATAAAGTCTGAAAGAAATATAACATAATCTGTTCGTCTCGGAACAAAGAGACTACAACTAGTAACATAAGTAAAGAGAGAGACGCCGGGCCTGCGGACGTCTGCAAGCTACCTCGGTCTCAAATATGATCAACTCCCACGCAAAAGATCTACTGCTGCTGCTTCTGATCGAAACCTGGACCTGTGCAAAAACGCACAGAAGTGCAGTATCAGCACAACCGACCCCATGTGCTGGTAAGTGCCTGGCCTATCCCGGCGAAGTAGTGACAAGCCTAAGACCAGACACCCACATAAACTAGTGCAGTTGCAATATATATATATATATATATATATATATGTATATGTACATAAACATTTATAAGGAAATACTCTGCTCTGCAATAACAACCAATAACTCATAATATCAAGATTAATCTAATCAACATAATTAAGTCTTACTTTCGTGTCTCAATTCTTTACTTTTCTTTTCTTATCTCGTGGTAGGCGTACCACCCGCTCCCAAATATATCAATAGGTTACCGGCAACTATGGCCAATGCCAAGATTCAAATCATTTTGTGGTCGGCGTGCCACACGATCCCATTTCTTATCATAAAAGTGGTCGGCGTGCCACACGATCCCAATTCTTTAATATATATATTACCACAATTAACAAGAATTAACCAAGTAATAACACAATAAGGAATATCTCAAAAGAACTCAACAATTAACAACGGTTAATAAGTTCACAAGGAAAACAAAGTATAATGGAAACACAAGTAATATCAAGTCAAGGAATAGCAAATAGTTGCACGGCATCACCCAAATAAAATATAATGGAAAAACAAGTAATATCAAGTCAAGGAATAGCAAATAGTTGCACGACATCACCCAAATAAAATAAAATGGAAAAACAAGTAATATCAAGTCAAGGAATAGCAAATAGTTGCACGGCATCACCCTTCGTGCTTTTACTCTCATCCTCACCAAATAAGCAAATAAAGTGCACGACATCACCCTTCGTGCTTTTACTCTCATCCTCACATCCATACTACGGCATGATCCTTCGTACATGGTTCAATAACAAGGCACGGCATGATCCTTCGTGCATAATCAATAAAACATGGCACGGCATTAACCTTCGTGCATAAATAATAAAACATGGCACGACATCACCCTTCGTGCATTATCATTCTTCCTCACCCAAATAACAATCACAGTTAAGGGCAGAGAAAGAAAACAACAAATCATGAACCGTTCCGGCAAGGGACACAATAATCATTTCAACAAAGTCCCTGCAAGGGCAATCAATATCTTACAACAAATATCAACAACGACTCACGGTCATGCTAGACGCCAGTGTATGGATGCTCGTCACCACGGCCCATACACCGCACTCGATCACATAGCACATAATCCTATTCCCTCAAGCTAGGATAGAACAAACACTTACCTCGAATGTTTATGAACAATTCAATCCGTGGCAATGCCTTTTCCTTTCAAATTTGGCTCCAATCCAATCGTATCTATACACAATTGATTTAATATCATCAATACTACTCAACAAACTAATTCATAAGGCTAATTACAACTTTTCAACATTCTGCCCGGAATAGTGAATTTCGATCCCGGGCCCACATGGTCGGAACTCGGGGTATAGGACCAAAATACGATTACCCATCCCCCCACGAGTTCAAGTATATGATTTGTTTCAAAATCGGACCTCAATTCGAGGTTCAATTTTCCAATTTATGAAAAACCCTATATTCTATCAAAAACAAGAAATTCTACCATGAAAACCTTTGATTTCTATTGAAAAACATGTTTAATGATGTTAGGAATTGAAAGAATTAAGTAAAAAGTGACTTACAATTGTTTTGATGGAGAAGGAATCCGTGAAGAATTGCAAATGGGTGTTTTTGGTTTGTAAAAAGTGAAGAAATGAACTGAAAATCGTGTTTTACAGGTCTCTGTGTTCGCATTTGCGAACATGGGTTCGCAATTGCGAACCCCGACCAATTTCCGGAGTTTGAAAAATAAGCTAAGGCTGGGAAGTTCGCATTTGCGAACTTATGTTCGCAATTGCGAACTAGGCTGCTTCCAGGGATTTTCGCATTTGCGAAATAAGGTTCGCATTTGCGAACCAGCGGGCTTCTGGGCTTCTTCGCAATTGCGACACATTCTTCGCAATTGCGAAGACAGGCAATTACTGAAGGCCTCGCAATTGCGAGGTTAAGTTCGCAATTGCGAACTCCGGTCCAGGTGTACCAGTGTCGCATTTGCGACAATTTGTTCGCATTTGCGAACTTGGCTGGTTCTGGCAGGCATCGCATTTGCGATAATGGGTTCGCATTTGCGAACCCAGCCTTGAGCTGCCTTCTTCGCATTTGCGAGAAATTCTTCGCAAATGCGAAGCCAACAGCTGGGTGAAAAACCAGCAGTGCATAAATTCAGAAATTGATCCTACGGCCTATCAAATCTTTACCCGAGCCTCCCGGGCTCCAAACCAAACATGTACACAACCTCAAAAACACATTATGAACTTGTTCGTGCGATCACATCGCCAATATCACATTGTTTTCATCAAATCAAGCCTCAAATTCATGATTTTCATACTTTTGGTTTTCAAAATCTTTCAAACTTGGAACTCAAGGTCCAAAACATCTCAAACGACATCCGAATGTCACCAAACTTTACAGAAATCACATATATAATATTTAAGTCTTGTACCGGGCGTCGGAACCAAAATACGAGCGCGATACCAAGGTCAATTAATTCATTTCCTTTAACAATTAAATCAAAAACAATTTCATAGCAAAATTCATAACTTGGGCTCTAGGCCTCAGAATTCGACTCCGGACGCATGTCCAAGTCCCATATTTTCCTACGGACCTCTCGGGACCACCCAATCTCGGGTCCGGATCCGTTTACCAAAAATGTTGACCGAAGTCAACCATATCAATATTAATATTATTTTTATCTACATTTCTCATAGAATTCATATTTTCTATCACAAAATCTTTCCGGCTACATGCTCGGATTGTGCACGTAAATCGAGGCAACATGGAATGAGGTTTTCAAGGCCTCGGAAGCTCGAAATGATTAATAAAATAAGTGATGACCTTTTGGGTCGTCACAATCTCCACCTCTAAAACAACGGTTCGTCCTCGAACGGACAAAAGAAAGAAGTACCGAGTCGGGAAACAAGTGTGGGTAGCGAGCTTCGCATATCGGACTCGGACTCCCGGGCCGATGCCTCGGGAGGCCGACCTCTCCACCGAACACGCACGGAAGGATAACTCTTCGACCTCAACCGTCGAACCTGCCGGTCTAGAATGGCCACCGGCTCCTCCTCGTAAGATAGATCATTGTCCAATTGGACAGTACTGAAGTCTAACACATGTGTGGGATCGCCGTGGTATCTCCGAAGCATAGATACGTGAAAAACTGGGTGCACGACTGATAAGCTAGGCGGCAAAGCTAATCTGTAAGCCACCCCTCCCACTCTGTCTAGAATCTCAAATGGACCAATATACCTAGGGCTGGGCTTGCCCTTCTTCCCGAACCTCATCACGCCCTTCATAGGTGACACTCGGAGCAATACTCGCTCCCCAATCATGAAAGTTATATCTCGAACCTTGCGATCTGCATAGCTCTTTTGTCTAGGACTGAGCTGTGCGAAGCCTATCTTGAATAATCTTGACCTTATCTAAGGCCTCCTGGAATAAATCTGTACCGAATAACCGAGTTTCTCTCGGTTCAAACCATCCAACCGGAGAACGACACCGCCTACCATAAAACGCTTCATGAGGAGCCATCTGGATGCTCGATTGATAACTATTATTATAAGCAAACTCTGCCAAAGGCAGGAATTGATCCCATCAGCATCTAAGGTGACCTGATTAGCACCTCCTCGCTGAACCGTGTCTCTAAGGTCACATAAATAGGAATCATTATATTGTTGATCGCGGATACGCTCCAATAATGAAGAGCGAGTGATCGCACAAGCTAGTGCTCGACTAGGCTCAGAAATATCCAACCTCACAAATCGATTGGCCAAGGACTGAACATCCAAAGCAATTGGCCTCTGATTGACTGGAATATAAACAAGACTGCCCATACTGGCTGACTTCCTACTCAAAGCGTCAGCCACCACGTTTGCTTTTTTTCCCCGATGATATAAAAAGGTGACATCATAATCTTTCCGCAATACCAGCCACCTTCTCTGCCTCAAATTCAACTCTTTTGTTTAAACAAATACTGAATACTCTTATGATCGGTGTATACTTCACATACTACACCATACAATTAATGCCTCCAAATCTTCAATGCGTGAATAATCGCCGCAAATTCTAGATCATGCATCTGGGTAATTCTTTTCATGCATCTTCAACTGCCTCGAAGCATAGGCAATAACCTTGCCATCCTGCATTAACACTGCACCAAGCCCAATACGGGAAGCATCACAATAATCAGTATAAGGTCCCGTACCTGTGGGTAAAATCAATACCGGTGTTGTGGTCATGGCTGTCTTGAGCTTTTGAAAGCTCGCCTCACATTCATCTGACCATTCAAATTGAACACCTTTTTGTGTCAATCTGGTCAGTGGGGTTGCAATAGATGAAAACCCCTCCACGAATCGCCGATAATAACCCGCTAATCCCAAGAAACTCTAAATCTCTGTGGCTGATGTTAGTCTAGGTCAGTCCTTGACTGCCTCAATCTTCTTCGGATCAACCTGAATACCTGCTGCCGTCACAATATGACCCAGGAATGCAACTGAACTTAGCCAAAATTCACACTTCGAAATTTTTGCATATAGTTGGCTATCTTTCAGAGTCTGCAAAGTCACTCTGAGATGTTGCGCATGCTCCTCATGACTGTAGGAGTATGTCAATATGGAAACAATGAAGACTACAACAAACAAGTCTAAATAAGGCACGAACACACTCATGCGTATGCACATATCCATGACTCTGAAGTCTGGCCATAAGAGTTATTCTTAAATTACAACATTGTCAATTAACCCTGTTATCAAATACCTTATTCTACAAATCCCACTTTACTCAGAATGAGGTATGGTGACCTCGCGATTATTTTCCCGAATTAATGCGTCATATTTATCCTTACCTGGTGCTCGTCTCAAAGGCTAAGCTCAACGGTTTCAAAATAGAATTGGCTAAATATGAATAGAAACTATACAAGAATTGTCAAATAGTCCTAACGGACATGACTCTTATTTACGAATGCGATACGAAAGTATTAATTCATAAAAGAAGAATTTTAAACTCATAAACTCTTATTACCAGGACCCAGTCCTCATATGATATCCACCGCAGCTTGAAGCTCGGCTTAGAAATATTTCACATTATGTCAAAAATTGGAGGATCTCATCCTCAACTCTGAATCACAGTGCTTGCACATCATATAATCTGAAATTTTTCATTTTCTTTCTTTCTTCCTTTCAATAATTGTCCGTCAAAGATAATCACGACATAAAATGAACCCTCATACTGATAGGGCACACAATTAACGATTAAAATTAGTTATTCCGAGAATTATATCAAAACATATTGTAATAAGTAATATAAAGTCACTCTTAGTCTCATGGATATTTAGTAACTAACACCTAATAATAGGGATGTCTATCCTCATGTAATATCTCAACGGGAGTATTTCCCTAAGTAGTATGATTACGATGCTCGCTCATGAATGGAGCATGTTAAACGGACTCGCCTAAATTTTCTTTCAAAAACCAAATCAAATTAAGGGAAAATTATTTTGTCTATAACAATCTGAATTATACGTATAATGACCACATCTGGTGTAGTGACCTCCCTCATATCATAAAAATTATATCAATGGCTGGGTCTCCACCTCTAGGATTTTCACCTCCACCTCTAACATCCCGACCTATACATCTGGCTGGCCATGTAGGATAAATATTAACCTGCAATGGAGCGTGTAGCCTGAGTGCTTTCCTAAAATTATATTTCTCCAAAAATTCAACATTCACAGCAGTTCCTTTAAGGCTCAGTTAACTTGTTGTTCATGACAATATATATTCGGACACAGTCATTGTGACCTGGTACAACCGTTCAGATCGCATATACTACATATTGCAGAGAATCTCGGGGTGACGTCTTCATAACATTTTCTAAAAATAGAGTTTAGTAGATAACGTTGCATTGGCCAGCTTGCCCTCTTGGTAATCTTGTCACAAACATTGATGGCCAATTTCCTCTTTTGCTATGTTGGCTTAACACTGCTGAGCTACCCCGTTTACTCACAAACTCTTCGTTATTCTTCTGGGGCGATTTTTTACCCTATGAAAGGAACCAACCTTAAATATGTATAAATTATTTAGAGGACCTTTCTATACCATATATATACAGTCCAATAACTCACCATATTTGTCCTTCACAACTCTAACACATCGACCGGACGTCAAGGTCCGTTGAAACCCAACACGATTTATTAGGTGATCTCCTGATATAATTGCACCTTCCGTTGGGACCATAACTGGTGTGGTAAATACATTATCTTCCCACTATTTCTGTGTGCCTTCTGTAGCACAGTAAAATGAACTCCTCGCATTCGACTATTCCCACGTTATGTAATTCCTCATAAGAACTGTCAAGCACAATCTCGTGGGTTCTCAAAAGATGCACCGCTGAAGGTGGTAGCGAAGACTTTGGTGAAACCTATCCGTCCTCCGTAAAACTTTTGAAGGCATAGTTGATCTATCACCAGCCTGTGCCATTGTTCGGCTGGATAAGCGATACGTGACTACGCCATTCGTGGGAAGACAAGAGTGGAAATTTAACTTAACACTTTGAAGAACAAATTCGCACGATAAGAAAGAACAAATGAGAGACTCTTTCCTAACTCAATAGACTCTGGAGGACAAGTACGGACGTCTCCGTACCTACCTCTCAAACTCTACTAAGCTTGTTCGTGAGTGGTGAGACCTATGTAACCTAGAGCTCTGATACCAACTTGTCACGACCCGGATTTTCCCCCAACATCGGGATCGTGATGGCGCCTACTCGTGGTAGCTAGGCAAGCCACTGTATTCATACTATCCTATTTTTTTAACACAATTTTAATTAAATAAATGCGAAATACTTTATCGAAATAGAAATAACTAATTACAATATGAAAATCATACTGAAATCCTCTACCCAAGACGTGGAGTCACCAACTCACGAAATACTACTGAATACTACACATAAAGTCTGAAAGAAATATAACATAATCTGTTCGTCTCGGAACAAAGAGACTACAGCTAGTAACATAAGTAAAGAGAGAGACGCCGGGCCTACGGACGTCTGCAAGCTACCTCGGTCTCAAATATGATCAACTCCCACGCAAAAGATCTACTGCTGCTGCTTCTGATCGAAACCTGGACCTGTGCAAAAACGCACAGAAGTGCAGTATCAGCACAACCGACCCCATGTGCTGGTAAGTGCCTGGCCTATCCCGACGAAGTAGTGACAAGCCTAAGACCGGACACCCACATAAACCTGTGCAGTTGCAATATATATATATATGTACATAAAGATTTATAAGGAAATACTCTGCTCTGCAATAACAGCCAATAACTCATAATATCCAGATTAATCTAATCAACATAATTAAGTCTTACTTTCGTATCTCAATTCTTTACTTTTCTTTTCTTATCTCGTGGTAGGCGTACCACCCGCTCCCAAATATATCAATAGGTTACCGGCAACTATGGCCAATGCCAAGATTCAAATCATTTTGTGGTCGGCGTGCCACACGATCCCATTTCTTATCATAAAAGTGGTCGACGCGCCACACGATCCCAATTCTTTAATATATATATTACCACAATTAACAAGAATTAACCAAGTAATAACACAATAAGGAATATCTCAAAAGAACTCAACAATTAACAACGGTTAATAAGTTCACAAGGAAAATAAAGTATAATGGAAACACAAGTAATATCAAGTCAAGGAATAGCAAATAGTTGCACGGCATCACCCAAATAAAATATAATGGAAAAACAAGTAATATCAAGTCAAGGAATAGCAAATAGTTGCACGATATCACCCAAATAAAATAAAATGGAAAAACAAGTAATATCAAGTCAAGGAATAGCAAATAGTTGCACGGCATCACCCTTCGTGCTTTTACTCTCATCCTCACCAAATAAGCAAATAAAGTGCACGGCATCACCCTTCGTGCTTTTACTCTCATCCTCACATCCATACTACGGCATGATCCTTCGTACATGGTTCAATAACAAGGCACGGCATGATCCTTCGTGCATAATCAATAAAACATGGCACGGCATTAACCTTCATGCATAAATAATAAAACATGGCACGACATCACCCTTCGTGCATTATCACTCTTCCTCACCCAAATAACAATCACAGTTAAGGGCAGAGAAAGAAAACAACAAATCATGAACCGTTCCGGCAAGGGACACAATAATCATTTCAACAAAGTCCCTGCAAGGGCAATCAATATCTCACAACAAATATCAACAACGACTCACGGTCATGCTAGACGCCAGTGTATGGATGCTCGTCACCACAGCCCATACACCGCACTCGATCACATAGCACATAATCCTATTCCCTCAAGCTAGGGTAGAACAAACACTTACCTCGAATGTTTATGAACAATTCAATCCGTGGCAATGCCTTTTCCTTTCAAATTTGGCTCCAATCCAATCGTATCTATACACAATTGATTTAATATCATCAATACTACTCAACAAACTAATTCATAAGGCTAATTACAACTTTTACAACATTCCTGCCCGGAATAGTGAATTTCGACCCCGGGCCCACATGGTCGGAACTCGGGGTTCGGTCCAAAATACGGTTACCCATCCCCCACGAGTTCAAGTATATGATTTGTTTCAAAATCGGACCTCAATTCGAGGTCCAATTTCCCAATTTATGAAAAACCCTATATTCTATCAAAAACAAGAAATTCTACCATGAAAACCTTTGATTTCTATTGAAAAACATGTTTAATGATGTTAGGAATTGAAGGAATTAAGTAAAAAGTGACTTACAATTGTTTTGATGAAGAAGGAATCCGTGAAGAATCGCAAATGGGTGTTTTTGGTTTGTAAAAAGTGAAGAAATGAACTGAAAATCGTGTTTTACAGGTCTCGGTGTTCGCATTTGCGAACATGGGTTCGCAATTGCGAACCCCGACCAATTTCTGGAGTTTGAAAAATAAGCTAAGGCTAGGAAGTTCGCATTTGCGAACATTTGTTCGCATTTGCGAAGTCTAGGCAGTTACTGGGGATTTCGCATTTGCGAAATAAGGTTCGCATTTGCGAACCAGCAGGCTTCTGGGCTTCTTCGCAATTGCGACACATTCTTCGCAATTGCGAAGACAGGCAATTACTGAAGGCCTCGCATTTGCGAGGTTAAGTTCGCAATTGCGAACTCTGGTCCAGGTGTACCGGTGTCGCATTTGCGACACTTTGTTCGCATTTGCGAACTTGGCTGGTTCTGGCAGGCATCGCATTTGCGATAATGGGTTCGCATTTGCGAACCCAGCCTTGAACTGCCTTCTTCGCATTTGCGAGAAATTCTTCTCAAATGCGAAGCCAACAGCTGGGTGAAAAACCAGCAGTGCATAAATTCAGAAATTGATCCAACGGCCTATCAAATCTTTACCCGAGCCTCCCGGGCTCCAAACCAAACATGTACACAACCTCAAAAACACATTATGAACTTGTTCGTGCGATCACATCGCCAATATCACATCGTTTTCATCAAATCAAGCCTCAAATTCATGATTTTCATACTTTTGGTTTTCAAAAACTTTCAAACTTGGAACTCAAGGTCCAAAACATCTCAAATGACATCCGAATGTCACCAAACTTTACAGAAATCACATATATAATATTTAAGACTTGTACCGGGCGTCGGAACCAAAATACGAGCCCGATACCAAGGTCAATTAATTCATTTCCTTTAACAATTAAATCAAAAACAATTTCATAGCAAAATTCATAACTTGGGCTCTAGGCCTCAGAATTCGACTCCGAACGCATGTCCAAGTCCCATATTTTCCTACGGACCTCTCGGGACCACCCAATCTCGGGTCCGGATCCGTTTACCAAAAATGTTGACCGAAGTCAACCATATCAATATTAATATCATTTTTATCCACATTTCTCATAGAATTCATATTTTCTATCACAAAATCTTTCCGGCTACATGCTCGGATTGTGCACGTAAATCGAGGCAACATGGAATGAGATTTTCAAGGCCTCAGAATCTCGAAATGATTAATAAAATAAGTGATGACCTTTTGGGTCGTCACAGCAAAGGTCTTGTACAAATATGGCACTGGCTGTGGCAGACCCAACCCTTCTTTATTCCTTTCCTTAGCCCATGTTTCAACTTCTGGGGTAGGGTAAAATCTTATCCCGGAGAGCTTCATAGTGGAGGGCAAAGTGATAGGTTCCGTTATCCCCTGCAATGATTTTCCAAGTCACTTTTCGGGTTTGAAACCCCGTCGGATCATTTCATTAGCCACCATGATCGACACATTAGAAAGGAAAGGTTGGGGACAAGGGTTTCCTTCTTCATTCTGGTCGACAACCACAATTTCGAAGGCCTGATAAACTATATGCTTGCTCCCTTCTCTTTCTTCAAGGCATGGGACTGATTGCTCATCTTCTTCGTGGACTACGATCTCTTGACCCTCATGCTCAAACTTTACCATTTGATGAAGGGTAAAAGGTACAGCCGCGGCTGCATGAATCCATGGCCTCCATGTCGAGAATCAAGTCTATTTCTCCAATTGTGCCCTTTTTTATGCCATCAAAAGCTCGTACACACACATTTTTGGGTCGAATTATTTTGGTCCCAATTTCTTTGCGACGCAAAGTTGAGAGCGGACAGATGTCTACCCCGGAACCTCCATCAACCATAACACTTTTCATATAGTACCCTTCGCATTTGACTGTTAAGTGCATGGCTTTGTTATGTGCGGGCCCTTCTGGGGGCAAATCACTCTTACTGAAGGAAATTTTGTTGACTGCAAAGAACCGTTCTGCCATTCTTTCCAATTGCTCTACAGAAGTCTCAACCAGTACCTACGCTTCATTCAAGGTCTTTAGCATGAACCTTTGATGCTCGAATGAACTCATGAGTAAGGATAGCATGGACACTTGATCAAGGTGCTTGCGCAACTGATCCACCACCTCAAAGTCGGCCATTTTCATATTTTGGAAGAAAGCCTCCACTTCTTCAACGCTCACATGCTTCTTAGGCGGGAAGTGTTTTCGTGTAGCGTTTTTCACTTCTCGTATGTCCGAATACTTCTCAACAGAAGTATTTCCCGAATGCTCCCCTATGACCTCCTTGACTTTGTAGGTAATCAACGTTCGTTGGTAATTCCAAGGCACTGTGGATGAGTCCGTTATTGGTTTTTGTGGCGTGCGTCCGATAACCATTGGTTCATTTAGATAATGTGGTTTAAACATTCTCCGAACCACATAGGCCCCATTTGGTACATACATCGGTACTCCTTTTCAATTCGAGCCTCTACGGCTTCTCTGGGAGACCTCGCGGAACATAAAGAACCTCATTTTTTGGAAGCACCCTCGCCTCCGCTTTGGTTTCAAACATCCTTCCATGCTCAGCCTTGGTAGTCTCAATCTTCTCTTACCTCGGCGCTGCCGTAGGCTTTCTCTGTGTGTCAACGATGGCAATTATGGTCTTCAGGGTGGGATCAAACTCCTTGTCCTCACAGATCATCCCGATCTGTGGCCTATTATTGTGAGCAGGCAAAGGATTATTAGTCACGTTTGGGACCTCCTCGTCCCTTACCATTATCTTTTTCTATTCTATTAAATCCACAACTGCTCTTTTCAAAGTCTAGCAATTATTTGTACTGTGCCCTTCTGCCCCTGAATGATATGCTCATCTGACACCCCGTTGATATGATGGTAATTCCGGGTTCTGCCCGTTTGGGGGTATGGGTTATAGGAGACCCATTTTGACAAGCTTAGGGAGCAACTCAAAATACGGTTCACCGATGGTGGTGAAGGTTTGTCTCCTGGGATGTTCCCGGGGATGGAAGTTATTTTAGGGTGGTTGGGGATTATAGTGGTTCTGGTAAGGAGGCTGGTTTCTAGGAGGTGAAGCTTGGTTCCGATTGATCTGCTGCTGTGGTCGGCCATAGGGTTGAGCATTCATAACCATGTATGGCTGATGAGCATAGGACGCATCTTGATGAGGGTAGTAGTGTTGCAGGGCTCTTTATGAAAAATGAGGCATGGGGTTACGATATTCTCTTGCCCCTGATACCGCCATGGATGTTTCTTCTTTTTTCTTCCCCCTTTTTATTCCTCCGGACCCACCTTGGATGGCTTGAGAGGTTGCTGTTATGGCTGCCTGACTCAAAATCCTTCCTATTTTCAGACCATTCTCTACCATTTCCCCGATTTGATTGCCTCTGCGAAAGGCTTTCCCAAGGCTAACATCATGTTCTGGAAGTAATCAGGCTCTTGGGCTTGCAAGAAGGCGGTGACCATTACTATTTCATCCATGGTAGGTTTTACCCTCGAAGCTTACTCGTGCCATTAATTGGCGTATTCCGTGAAATTCTCCGAGGACTTATTCTTGTGATTTGCCAGAGAATTCTTATCGACACGATGACAATGTTGTACTGGAACTGCCGAATAAAATCCTGAGCAAGATCATCCCATATGTGCCAGCGGGAGATGTCTTGATCCACGAACCATTCTGTAGTGATACTGATCAAGCTTTCTCCGAAGTATGCCAACAATAACTCTTCCCTACCACTGTCTCCTCACAACTGGTTGCACTACCTCTTTAAATGAGCGATGGGATCATCGTGCCCATCATACTTCTCAAACTTAGGTGTTTTAAAACCTGACGGCAAATGGACATACGGGAACATACATAGATCGGCATATGAGACACTCTTATACCCACTCAAACCCTACATGTTTTTCAAACTTTGCTCGAGGCTTCTCAAACTTTTGTCCATCTCATCCTGTTCGGACATCCTGGGATTTTGGTTGAGCCCAGGTGCAAACTCGTATTGAGGATGCCGAGGGTATGCATTGGTAGTAAAACGGGTAGGTTCCAATGAAAAGGATGGTGCTTGGAAAGTGAACGAGGATGAGTCACAGTTAGGCCTGTGCAAAGTGCGTTGTGCCGCAGCTGGGCAAGGTGGTGTGGTGAATGTGTTTAAGGTTGTACCGGTTGCCGACACCTGAGGGTAAGACTCAGAAGGTGATCCGGCAGCGTGAGATGGAATGGTGGGATACCCAAATGGAGTAGTTGGGTAACTGATGGGGACATTGGAGGTCTCACATGTTTTAGGAAATAGTTTGGGGAATCCAAGGATTATGCTTGGCATTTCTCTTTGCTGTTCCAGGTGTCCCACATTTTCAATATGCGGAGACGTAGGATTATGTTTTCCTCGGCTGTGGCTGATTCAGAAGTTGGGATGGTCGTGATTGAACTCTCTTCCGAGAGAGGGATTGTTGGTGGAGTGATTTTCGAAGACATTTTTATACTTCCTTTAGATCTCGTAAAGTAAGTGTGAACACTTCTTCTTGAATTTGCGATGGATGGTTGAACACTTCCCTTCGACCTTTTAAAGTATGAATGCGACGCCAGACTACCACAAAACTAAACACATTTCTATAAAACCTGAATTTGCGGCAAGCAAACGGTTAGTTTGAAACAAATAACAGATGAGTAATCTCACGTTGGGGTGTGATGCACTTATACAATTAAGTGGATTTCTACATGTACTGAATTGGTTCCAATGCATCATTCCGACTTCTCTTTGTGCTCTTCAAACTTTCCTTTGCCTCCCTTTTTATTTTTCCTTGTTTTTTTAATGGTGTCGAATCTCTTACGAATCATTTTCCCGCATGAATCAGACCGGGCGTAGTTCGGGTATCGCAAATGTAAAATGAAAGATATTATTTTTTATTGTCAAAATATGCTGCTTACAAAGCCAAGACATTTGTAAAAAATGAAAACTAGAGATTTTGATGCAGAATTGGGAAATACAAACTCCAAAGGGACAACAGACTCTAAAAGAAAATACAAACTCTACCAAGCATGCTCCAGAGCTTTTAACTTTTGTGTCCGTGAGGCATTGTTCGGCCTTGCTGCAGATTTCAGTGCAAGATCCCTTTGTAGACTTCTCAACTCTGCCATGATTTGGTAGACATATCCCATAATTGAAGAAAATAGGGTAGTATAGGGCATTTGCTCACATGTTAGGCACTTATAGTGATGTAGTGCCTAATTTCTTCGATTCTACCCTTGATCCTATCCTTTTCCCTAAGCAGTTGCTCTTTTTGTTGATTCTTTATCCCCAATATCCGACCGTTGCCGGTGATTTGGTCCAGGAGCTTATCCATTTATTTTTCCATCTGTGCCATCAAGTTGTGGCAACGGTCTCTATCTATCCTAGCGTCCCGGGCTTGTTTGAAAACCCGCTCATTGAGATTGGTATTTGTTCCCCTTAGGTCGGTGATGATCCCCTCATAATCTCTTTTTATTTGTTGCAGATGAAGTGCTCGTTGGTGTGCTCCTCTCCTCCATCTTGCCCGAATTGTGGTTAGAGCAGCTTCCCCTTTGTCCAAGTCTTCTCGATGTTCGAGGGCTTTCTTTTCTAAGTCGTTTATGAGTAACTCATAAGCCCGACTACTTCTTGACCTCTTTGTGGTCGACTTTATCTCTTGAATTTGGGATTGGATTGCTTGCCTTTCTTGTGCCCAATCAACCCTTTCCTGATCGAAATCATCCTGTTGTATGTCTATGGATGCTTCCAGTATTCCTTTATCTTCTCTTAGGGTGTCAATACGAGATTGAAATTCTCGTGTCGTTTCACTTTTAGCCTTCCTGACTCTGGACTCTATCTACCTGTCCCAATCAACTGCATATTTTACAGACCTTTCTGCTCTTTGTTCGGGTATCTCTTGGTTGTGGAACCACTCGAGGTATGCGAAGCTTACTTCTCTTCGTTCTCGGTCGGCAACCATCTCATCGGTGTCATAGAATCGACTACCAAACCATACCTTCTGTGCATAAGATTCTTTGGCAGTTCCTCTGTTGTGAATTCCCACACGAACGGACGCATATCTTCGGTCGGGGGTCTCTTCTGTTCTCTACCTCACTAGCGCATGACGCTTAATGCGGAGTATGGCTGGAAGCCCTTAAACCCATTAGTATGTAGAATGGGCGATACGTTCATATGTGTATAACCTTAGTAGAAGGGAACCAATAATAGTTCCAAGTGAGTTCATCTGCTTTCAAGGAATTAAGTAATTCTTGCCAGGTTTTTAATCCGTTCGGAATATTACAACGTGCAACCCTGCTTGGATGGTAATGAATGTAATTCAGCCAATCTACGTTAAAGTTTATCACGATCGGGTGATGATAGAGATGCTCTATGAACCACATTTGCAGCAAGATATTACATCCTTCGAAGTAATCTCCACTCTCTTGGCATCGAGTTAATGCTCGAAAAATGTCCCCTAAGATCATATGAAGAATAGTGTGTTCTTCGCTACTTTGCAAATATGAGACCACTGTTGATAAAAAAATTCTGATACACCCATCACGCTCGGGAAAAACCATGGTCCCCAGAAAAGCAATCATGAAGGCGAAGGTTCTCAAATCTCCCCAAGCGTCGTAACTCAATTTGTTGACGAACTCTGTAGTTGAGAATTTCTCAAATCCTTTCTTGTCACCAAACCTGTCATAAAGGTATTCCAAGGCAACCTAACATGCGTTTAAGCAACCCATTGGGATTCGACGGAGGCCTAATTTCTTTAAAAATTATTTACACCCACTTTTCTGGGAGCGGCGGGTTTCTTCCTGTAAAGATCCTTCCCAAATCCTGTGAGCCCACCTAATTCTTCTAAGGTGGGTGTCATTTCGCAATCTTTGAATCTGAAGACATTTTATTGAGTCCCAGAAACCTACCAAGGTCCCAATCAGATCCCTGCTTGGCTCAATTCTCATGATGTCTGGAAGAATTTGAGGTGATTAAGACTTGATTTCGTTCCCAAGTAGCAAAACTAGTCCACCAATCACAGAGAAGGCTCGGGGTCTCATCCTGAATCATAAACATATGAGGCATTTCATCTCTTGCCATTTTCTGACCAATTCTTAGTGGGGGAGTCAAGTTGATCCAAGAAAAGATAAAAATAAAATTTAAGACTTTTCTAAGCCATATAATTTTTTTTAAATCTGGCCTTGTTAACACGGCCTTTCAGCACTTGAAGAAGATTTGAAGGCTGTGTAACAGAATCCGGTATGACACATAGGTAGCTGTTCCAGCAAAACCAGCCCTTCGCCGCCCTTTTGTAGGTGTTTGGTTGTTTTCCCAAGAATGGTGTTACCTTGACTAAAAACATTTATTTACCCCCTAAAGACATTTATGAAAAAACAGAACTTGTTGAGCCCGATATGGGTAGCCTACGTATCCCACATCCTGTGAGAATCAAACTTGCGTAGTTTAACTAAACAAACTATATTATTTTAAAAATGAATCCTCTTTTTTTTTTCTCTTTTTTTTCAAAAAAAGTTTAACTGAGTTTCAGCATTATTTGGGCGTCGGTACTTTCAAAACAAGTGATTAAATCCCTTAATCCTATACACTGCTGTTTTTTTCTTCGAACCATTTTTTCTTTTTTCTATTTTCAAATAAGTCAGTCAGCATGCAGGTCCGAAACAAATAAATGAAGAAAAATGATGCATTATGGTGGTCTTTTCAATTCTGGTACACCTGTCTTAGACAGACCCAACCCCTGTGTTGGGTCCCCTAAGTCAAATGCACATGATGCAAATAAGCATTCCTACTAGGGATCCGGCATGAGGCTTTGTAATTCTAAGTTGACATCTTGTTGGAAAAAGTATTTAGACTGGCTTACTCAAGCGGATAACTCGAGTCGAGGAGGGTCAGTGTACCTGTAGCATTGCTTTCCGGCTTAACTGCTGGTCTAAACTATATCTGATTAAAATCCTTCATCGGGTGCCAAGCACCTCGGCTATCTCAAAGAAAGCGGGCTATGTCAAGAAAATGCCAAATTTTAAATTCCAGAAGACTCAAAGGAGAAATGGGTATCGGCACTGTTTTATATACAGTTCATAAAATATCAAAGCGGTAAAAGCATTACTTAGCACATTTAAGACAAACATATAATAAAGATCAGATAATAAATAAGCCAAATACAACAATTATTCAAAGCTCTAATCTTAAAACCTGGACCAGTGGTTCTGGGTTTGTGTCCCCAGTAGAGTCACTCGAGCTGTCACACCTTCTTTTTACGCACCCTACCCCGGATGGTAGGTGCGATAGGAGTTTCTCCATTTAAAGTGACAATATTCGAAATGGGATTATTTAATATATTTTAGAGTCGCCACTTGGAATAAATTATGGTGTCCCGAGTCACCGCTTTATTTAAATTCCAAATTGAGGAAATTTTCGACTTTCCAAATGATGTATGCGAACTAGAAATTCTAACTAAGGAATTCTGTTGACCTGAGGGAAGGTTTTAGGCACCCCCGGATCCCGTGGTTCTAGCACGGTCGCTTAAACTGTTATAAATGGATAAAATATTTGATTTTTATAAATGTTATAGATTACGTGCTCTTATTAAACATCAAACTGCTTTATTCCATTAGCTTGTACATTTAAATTTTTTTAAACAAAACCAGCCCAGTTTGCAACATAGACTTAGGCCCCTTGGGTGAATTTGCAAATCAGACTTGGGTCTGGGTTGTTTATTTTCGACCCGAGATCCTATAACGCTTGAAGTGGTCCGTTGCACCCGAGTAACACTTCAATCCTCATAAAATAAATGCCAATGAGGTTATTTCGGATTATGCTACCAAAGGGACTATTGGATGACTTGATTATATGTAATCCTCATTTGTTCTAGTCATGACTTTCATACAAATATGCGTCGTTCAAATAAATTTAACATATGGCCATGGTTACCTTACGTTTCCAGATTAGTACCAGCTCAAATTGAATTAATCCTAGCGCCGTGTATACAAACATAATACGGGGGCGTTTGGTTCACTACCGAATTATTTTTCTAGTCGAGTACATGAAGTAACGGTTAGAGAAATAAATATAACATTATCATGAAAATTATTTTAATGAATGCATTGTTAAAATTAAACTAACCATAATAGTCAAATATCAATAGCTAATACATGTCAAGTCTTGGAATTAATTTCCAATTTGAAGTGTATTTGAGTTTTTGTACATTTAAAACTAACAGTAAATCAAACCAAATGCAATCCTAATATTCCAAACTAACATTACAATATCTATTGTAGTTTTAGAACAGTCCTAATTTAATTTACAACATAACAGAGTCATTCAAGTAGCTGTCCCACAGTAGAGCTTAAGTTCCGATTTCATTTCATTGCCAATAGGAGAAAACAAGGTCTCAGAAATGTGTAACTGAGATTTAACAGCAGAAATGAAAGAGGAAAAGATCAGTAGCAGCTCAGCAACATCAAGCAAACAATAGATTCAACGACCAACGACAGATAAACCAGGAGCAATTTTGGAGTTCCAAAGACAACGCGCACACAGTTCGAAAAAGTCTGTAAGACCAAACAGGATTGATAAGACAACCCCAAAATAACACCTCGAGACTTAAACTTTGAAACTCAAAGGCTGGAATGTAGACAATCAACCCCCTTTTTGTAACAGTAGCTTCTAACTCTCACAAGTGCTCCCTCGAAGTGATTAAAGGGAAACGTTAAAACTGATTTTAAACTCTAATAATACTCCTTCCAATACTGGATTTCAGGGTCAATGGAAAAGAGCAGAAGAGAATTGATTACTTCCTTTTGAGTGTGACTTATAAAGACTGATTTGAGGGATGTGGGTTCGGAGTCAAAGGGATGAGCCGCCGCCACTGGGGTTTTGTGGCGGCGGCTAGGGTACTTAAATTAAATTCAATATTCGAAGCGTTCGGGCTTGATTCGAGGGGAAACAAGCTAGGGAGTGGAATGGGGTGGTCTTGGAGGTCCGATGGTGTGAAGGTCGGGTTAATTGGGTAAGTTATGGTTCCGGCGGTTCTTCGATCTAAAATTCGAAATGATTAGCGGGGATTCAAGATTAACCGATATGGGGTTTGGGACGGGGAGGTTATGCGGGTCTTCAGGTGTAAATATGGTGGCATTTGTCCTATCGGAACCGCTGTGAGGCGATTTCCGATAGGCGGGGAAACGGTGGTTCACGGTGGCGGTTGCTCATCTCTGAAAGAGACGATGGGGTGTTTGGGGAATGAGACGATGAAAGGGGGTTTGGGGAATTTTGGGTATAGGGAATATTGATCAATTAATATGGGCCGTTGGATGGTGAGAACCAACGGTCCAGATCAAATCACTTAACCCAAACGAGGTCATTTTAGATTTAACCTGGGCGGGTTTCATTTGGTAAGGCGTCAGGCGGATAGGGTTGGGAGGATTTGGATCGTTGATCAAGTGAGATCAACGGTCAGGATGGGGGGTGATGGAACGGCGTTGTTTGGATTAGAATGAGGCCTGATCTGGGCCGTTCATTCGATTTGATCAGACGACTCAAAATAAAGACACCAATACAGCATCGTTTAGAGGGCGTCTCTGAGAAACCTGGTGCTGGACTGGGTCTGGCATCGATTGGTTCTGATTTTGGTCCCGCTTTCCGGGGCCCAAGTTCGAATTTTCTTCAATTTTCACCCTTTTCTTTTTCCTTCTTTTAATTTAACAATTAACAAAACTCCTAAAGAAAAAATGTAAAACTAAAATTAAAATACACAAATATTAATTAATCAACCAATCAACAATTAATCACACAAATAAAATCAACAATGGCAAAAATATGAAGTGCATATTTTGCAATTTTCTTTTGAACAAAGTATGGTTAATTAATTTCTAAAAATGCATGATTAATTTCTAAATGTATGCAACATATTTTTTTTGTATTTTTATATTAGTTAAAACAAATAACACGCACAAGAAAATGCAAATAAATACGAGAAGTAACACAAAAATTGCACACAACCCGAATAAAATATTTTATTTTAATTTTTGGGAGTAATCTTCCTGTAGGGCAAAAATCACGTGCTCACAATGTGCTTTTTAGCTCGTACTACTCCTTGTCATTTAGGATGGGATCCTCCTTGATCCTTTTTACAATAGTCTTGGTTGCTTTCGATCTGATTAGTGGGTCGTCCTTTAGCCAGTTACTAGCTCAGCTATGAAACTAGGTGTACATCCCACATTGTGACTCTCTACTTGTAAATTGAGATACCGATTTTCATAAAAGGAAAAAATCACCTCGATATGCACCAGACCAATGTTCATCCTACTAAAAACATTATAAGAGAAAGAAGATTCACTACATAGGGTCAACATCTATACTTTTTCGGCTAAAATAGTCTAATGAGAAAGTGATAGTCATACAAATGTCATGGCACAAGTCTAAGCAGTGGCGTATGCAAAATTTTATATAAGCAATGTCATAATTTGAAAGAGAGAAGAAAATGAATAAATCGCAATAATGAGAAGCGGTGTCATTTCCTATAGGTATATTAGATATTTTTATATATTTTTAAGCTATTGAATAAATCACTTAACAAGAAACGTTATTTTCTATACATATACTCAATATTATATTTTTCTTATAAATATTTAGTGAAATATTTTGAACAAACAGTGTCCCGTGACACTATAAGATATAAGGGGCATATGCACCTGTGTCTAAGATCACAAGTTTTAATTATTTTTGGTATGTGTTAAAAAGCTTTTTGGTTTTTTAAACTTTGTATTCAGTCAAACACCATCATATGATATAATAAAAAGTGAAATGGATATAGTATTTCTAAATATGGATTCACATTTTACTTTTTGTTCTTCAAGATTTCAGATTAGGTTTAATGTATAATGGTCCTATTTGGAGTGATGCAGTACTGATTTTTAACAGATGCGATCAATGCAATTCAGCTACTACGTAAAAATAATTGTAGTCCATAAGTGCACGATAGCGTGCTTTTGCTAACGTACGCTAGCCAATAATGGGGAGGGGAAGACCTAAGAGAAATACAGTCGCAATTCACTGGATGGAACCTATTGGAACTAGTAACAACAATCAAAGCTGTGACAGGAAAATTCAAAATCCTCATATTGGAACTAATAATAAACTTCAATGGAACAGTGGCCACCATTGTCAGCTACACGGGAAGGTATGAAAACACCTCATAATCTGACTATTACACTAGTAATTTTAAGTGAGAAGAAAATTGTTGAAGATCAATTAACTAAGACTAACCCTAAATCAAAACAATTGACATGCATGTGATCAATCTAGTAGCAACTACTGAAAATTTGAGGGGAACAAAGGGTAAGGAGGACACCGATAAACAACAAGGAGAAGTAATTACTGAGAATACAGAATCGGAGAAAAAAAAGTGGGCGAACTTGTTTCTAGGTAACAGAATGGAGGCGAAAGGAATGGATCTAAGCTTCATTGTACCAACTATAAAAAATGGTGAGGTAGTAATTGAGCTATGCAAGGAGGAAGTGGAAGAAGAGACACAGAAATAGAAACAAGTGCTGATTCTCTATGTAGTTAGAGGTGCAACAACTATCGGAGCTATGGAACGATTCATGGCCTCAGAGTAGAATTTAACAACAAAGCCAAAAGTTTATCTCCATAATGATGGATATTTTGTTGTAAGATTCAATTCGATTAGCGACAGGGATATAGTTCTATATTTTGGACCCCATATGTTGAATAACAAGCCAATTATCATGAGAATATGGCCAGCTGAATTTGATTTTAACAAGAAAGTATTGCCGATTATTCCAATATGGGTTAAGTACCCTAACCTTCCTCTCAATTGTTGGGGAGAAAAATCACTGAGCAGGATAAGTAGTAGATTCAGGATTCCTCTATATGCAGATGCATGTACCACTCAGCTAGATCAAATTTCCTATGCTAGAGTACTAATTGAAATGGATGTTACTAAAGAGCTTCCAAAAGATGTAAAAGTAGCAGATCCTAATGGAAGGGAATTTATGCAAGAGGTAGCATATGACTGGGTTCCTAAATTTTGTCATACTTGCATGCAAGCAGGGCACCAGTTTCACAAAGAACAACTAGCACATAGAGCCAAAACAAAGCAGCATAAGCAGAAGTAGGAATGGCAGCCCAAAGTGACTCAGAATGATAAGGGGAATCAACAAAACATAGTAACTAATAACAGTAAGGAGGTATCTATGATTAATGAGGAAAAGGGCAATTGTGAGATGATACTAGATACATGGGAGCAGGAACAAGTATGGAAAAAAGCAACAGGGAAATCAGTGATTAGAAGCAGGGAGAAGTCAGATAGTAGAACCATTAGCATGATAAATTGTTTCAACATACTGTAGAATCGAGATTGCAGCTGACCTATCACAGACAAATGCGAGAGGGCACAAGTAGGCAAAGGAGTCAAGAAGAAGTAGAAGGGGGGCCACATAATCTATTTATTCATGTATGATGCTTACTACATGGAAGCAGAAAGAGGTCAAGAGGTATATAAGAAGTAATAGACTAAAAATGATAGCACTACTAGAACACAAAATAAAGGAGCAGAAGGCATTACAAATAATAAGGAGAATCACTCCAGGTTGGGCTAGTATTACCAATTATGAGTATAGTAATAGAGGAAGAATTTGGATTCTTTGGGACACTAATGAGATAGACTGTGTGGAGTTGGGGTAATCCTCCAAATACATTCACACTATGTTACAAATAAAGAGTATGAGCATGAATTTTAACTTTACTGTAGTATATGGGCTTCACATAATAGAAGAAATGAGAGGTTTATGGAGTTACTTGAATAATTGAAGCAATGTACAACAGGGGCCATGGCTGGTAATGGGAGACCACAATGCCATTAGAGAAGGGGAGGATAGACCAATAGGGAACCCTGTCCAAGAATCTGAGATAAGGGGCTTCAATGATTTCATTGAGCATAACAATCTGATAGAAATCAGAACTACTCGAAGGAGGTTCACATGAACAAATGGTCATACATACAGCAGAATAGATAGAGCCTTGGTAAATGATAAATGGATACTGCAAAATTCCACATCTAGAAGTAAGGGTAATGGATCCAGGTAGTTCTGACTATTCTCCTCGGTGTATAAATTTTGAAGATAATGAGGATAAAGGTCCAAGGCCTTTAAATTCCTAAAACATCTAGTAGAACATAAAGAGTTTTTGGTTAAAGTTAAAGAAGCATGGCAAAAGGGAAATGAGAGGAATTTCATGAAGGATGTATGGTGTAGACTCAAACAAGTGAAACAAGCTATGAAAAGTTTGAATAGAGAATAGTATAATGCAATATGAGACAAGATAAAATAGTGCAAACAGCATCTTAGTGAACTACAAGAGCAAATGAGAGACCCTGGACAACCTGAAGATGTGATAATAGATGAAAAGAACAGAAGGGCTAAACTAGAGAAATGGTTATGGATGGAAGGAAGTATCATGAAACAAAAATCTAGAGTACACAAGTTGAAGTTAGGAAATGCTAATACAACTTATTTTTTGTAAATGTAAAGAACTAGTACTCTCAGAACAAAATAAAGAGTTTAATAAGGGCCAATAAAGAGATGGTGCAAACTAAGTAAGAGATTGAAGAGGAAGTGCTTGGCTATTACAAGAAACTACGAGGATCATCAACTAGGAGCTAGCCATGTATTAATCCAATGTTGATGAGGGATGGAGCTTTGGTGAGCAGAGAGCAGCTGATTCAATTAGTGAAAGATGTAGCTAAAGAGGAAGTATTTCGGGCATTGCTTGGTATTAATGACCGCAAAGCACTTGGTTGTGATAGTTTCAATGCTCAATTCTTCAAGAAGGCATGGTCTATGATTGGAGACAAGGTTACAAAGGCAGTGATGGAGCTTTACAAGTGATTCTCTATCAACCTTTCAACTGCACCACAGTCACTCTTGTGCCAACGGTGAAAAATCAAGCCAGAATTACTGAATATAGGCCAATGTCATGCTGTACTATCCTTTATAATATCATATCTAAGGTGCTAACAAACAAACTACAGGAGATAATTAATGATATAGTAGACAGGAATCAGTCTGCATTTGTTCCGAGTAGACTGATAAATGATAACATCATATTAAGTCATGAACTAGTCAAAGGGTATATTAAGAAAGGTATATATCCAAGGTGTATGTTGAAAGTTTATATAAAGAAGGCCTATTATTATATTGAATGGGACTATATGGAGCAAGTCTTACAAAGTCTGCAAATGCCTGATAGATTTGTCCAATCGATTATGAAATGTGTAAGAAGTGTGTCTTATTCCATCATTATCAATGGGAAACATACAACTCCATTCCAAGCAAAGAAGGGATTGAGGCAGGGTGATCCACTTTCTCCATACTTATTTGTATTAACTTTGTTGATGACCTCCTGTTGTTTTCTAGAAGTGATCATATCTCTCTGCAACTTCTTTTCCAATGCTTTCAAGTCTTTTCACAAACTTCTGGTTTAGTGGCAAATGCTGATAAGAGTTCTATATTCTTTGGGGGAGTCAGAGAGGAGATACATCAAGAGGTACTACAAGAATTAGGCTTCTCAAAAGGTCACTACAGTGAGATATCTGGGAGTGCCACTAAGTACCAAAAGGCTGTCATTGATATAATGCCAACCACCGATTGAAAAGATGCTAGGGAGGATACAATCTTGGACTGCAAATTCCTGTTATATGCAGGAAGAATCCAACTAATTAAGAGTGTGCTATTTTCCATATAAGTATTCTGGTCACAAATGTCCATGCTGCCTAAAAAATAATCCAATTGATAGAAAGTATATGTAGAAGGTTTCTATGGACTAAAGGAGTGGAGGTCACAAAAAAGCTCTATGGCTTGGGATAGACTATGGTGACCAAAAGAAGCAGGGGGATTGAATATATTTGACATAGGCATATGGAATAAAGTAGTCATATGCAAGCATCATGGGGTGAGCTACCAAAACAAGCATCACGGGTGATCTAAAAAATAATTAAAGCAAAGAAATATTTTGAGGAAGCAGGGTACTCAGAAGAAGAGGTGCTACAAATGGCCAAATTCTTAACTAAGGATATGTAGTTGAAGCTTAGAGGAGACTTCACAAAGGTATCATGGAGGAGGATGACATGCAACAATGATGGATTTCCTAAATGGACATTCACATTATATTTGGCTGCTCAGAGAAGGCTATGAACAGGAGAAATATCAGGAAGATGGGGCCTACTGGAAGATATATCATGTGCACTATGTGTCACACCTCCCTTTTTACTACCCCCCCAAGAGAAGGCTTTGTACCGATCCGTTTGGAGAGATACGTAGGGTATACCTCAGTGTTCAAATACCCAAGACGGATATAACAACAAAGAGGAAGGAGTTTTTCCACATAAAGGGCAATCGGTTCGGGATTTTTATTTAATTTTCAGAGTCGCCACTTGGGAAGATAATGGTGTCCCAAGTCACCGGTTAATCCCGAATCCGAGGAAGATGACTCTGTTAATACAGTCCGCGAAACAAAGACCTGGATAAGGAACTCTATTAACCTGGGAGAAGGTGTTAGGCACTCCCGGATTTTGTGGTTTTAGCACGGTCGCTCAACCGTCGTTCTCAATCTTATTTGACTCGTTATAAATTTTAAACAATATGTATGTGCTTTTACTTATAATATTTTTAAAGAATTGAGACATTGCGAAAACGCACCTTGAGTCACACCGCAACCAGTATGCCTGTGATCCTGAGTACATTTCGGCTTTGTCGGGATTTAGGATTTGAGTCGCACCAAGTGCACACTCGTATTTAAGGAAAGTGTATTAAACGTGCCTAATAATGTCTAGTGGCTTTTAAATCTTTTGGGAGAAGCTATGGAATTCACTATTAGCTTTCCCGAATCTATTTACACTTCACTTTACTAATAAAAGGGGGCCCCACTATTTGGTGTCATGTGAGGCTCGTCCTGATTAAATTTTAATAGACCAATCCTATTGTTTCACTATATTTTCTATACTATTTTTTCCTTAGCTATTTGTGATCTGCTATCGTTTCAGAATTAGACCCAGGCCATTGTCGTTTCCATTATTAGGCCTGGGCCTCTGCTCCCGCACTCAATGAGGTATTAGATTTGTCCAGGTCTCAGCGACCCAGACTGCCTTCACACTTTTGTTCGACAGCCCAATCAACTTCGTACCACAGTTCAGGCCCACGTTATGTATTAGGCCCAAACCAAATGACTATAAACATGAAGAATTCATACTAAAACAGACATGGATAAACTAAGAATGAAAATCAATTGCATTTTTATTTATCAAAGAGGAAGATCACTGTACAAAGATTGTCAATATTAAATTTGGATTACAACTAACTAATGTATATGAGAATCAACTACTTTTATTCGTTCTATTTTCTGGTAACTGATTTACACTAATATTGAAATTACTTCACTAAGAAAATAAGAGGAAAACAGTTTAAACATATAAAGCGTTATCTGACTAAATAGTTCAGCTGATTACTACGACAACTCTAATTATCTAAGACTAAACTATTTGATGATATACACATGATTATGTTACTGGATTTTTCTACGATTTTCACTCATTCATTATCACATACCCAGTTGCAAATGCATTGATGTTTCTTCTAACTGTTTGTCTCTTTTAAGCTTGTTTGTAGCTATATACTGATTGATAAATCTAATTAACTGTGTGAATGTTTTTATGTTACTGCTATGCAAGTTATTAACGACCTAGAGTATAGTTAATTACTTGTTTTAAGAGTTTTATCTACCTTAACTAGGTGATATACTAACTAAGACTACACTACTACTATCATTCTATCTATTAGATTGTTTTGTTTGGTTTTTCCACTTATACATGACGTACTACATTTTAAAAAAAAATTGCAGATCTAAGCTACACTAAGCTATTAATGAAAAGAGTAAGTTAAAAATACAGAATAACATATGAATTTAACACTTGAACTTCATTTCGTTAAGCACTTCAGCATTACATCTTCAGTTGAATAGGGAATGTACCTGGTTCAACAAAAGAAGACGACGAGTTCTAAGGGATTAGGAGCAAGCAACAGCAACAGACTCAACAAGGCAAGAGCAAACAGCGGAGGACTGAATTTCAAACGAGCAGGTCAACACAGCAAGCAGCAAATAAGAAATCCTACAAACAAACAGCTTAACCAGTGTTTCTCACTAGAATTATGCCGAAAAAAGCTATTTGCTATTGCTATTGTATTACTTTGAATTTTTCTATTAGGAAACCAGCCATTAATCAGTCTTTTTAGAGGGTATTTATAGGTATAGATTGGCAAATTTCTTGGGGGGGGGAGAGAATAGGGGTTAATTCCATCTCCCTCCCCTCAAAATTCATTAAATCTACACTTTACACCCCAATTCAGTTACAAGATCCCTTCGAGCATGTGTTGGAAGGTTCTTTTTGATTTTATTCTTAAGCTTTTACCAAAGTGTCCCTACTTGTTATTGATTTTTACTGATTTCCCTTTTTAGTGAGACCATTATACTCCTCAATCTCTGCAAAATTTCAGAAATCAGGAGCACAAATGTCTCCTATGTCCCTATATGCTCTATTTAATCTACCATTTTACCAATTTGTATTCCCTTAATGCCCTTAAGGACACATTTGAATTACCCGACCTACCTAGGTCAGGTTTTCAGCCTTTTTCAACTTATTTAACTAATGGTCAGTCCTTGCATTGGTATTTAAGGACTGGCCAATTTTAACTTGAAGAACTATTCCAATTTTAACCATTTTCCCTTCATTTTCTGTTAATTAAAGACTTTTATTTCATTTAAGCTAATTGCAGGACTAGCTTGCTTTATTGTTATGTTTAAGCTATTTAGAACTTAGCCAGTCTCAAGTTGAGACTTGGCTTTTGCAATTAAATCTCATTACTGAACACATGCTTGGCTAAGGCCTTTGCAGGCCTAGCCACCTGTGATTCAGGGCTCAATTATTACACAACTAGCCCATTTAAGGGTGGGCCAGTATGTGAAAGACCTTGCAGAGTTGGTCAATTGTAAAATTGACCACTCTTGGTCACTTATTTAACTTGTAACCTATTTTTTATTTGATTTTTAATTTTAACCTATTTCAAAACTAGCCACTTATGAGACTTAGTACTATTGCAGCTATAACCAATTCCCCTAAGATTGATGGGCATTAACACTGCTCATACTAACATAAAACTATTGCAAACTTAGCCATTTCAACATACAATTGCACACATAACTAAATGAAACCAAACTTGTTCATCAATCAATAAAAACTCAGAAAAGAAGTTTGATAATGTTGAATCTTAATCAATCAGACTCACATAACTCAGTTTCACATAGCAAGGTGCCAATTAAACATCAATCAGTGCTTAGTTACAACCATTTTATATTGAATAACTCACTGAAAGACCCAAAACACACTTAAAGTTCATGGACATAGACTCATAGAGACTAGATCTCACAAAGCAATCAAGATAAATGAAACATGGCTTATATCAGACATAAGCATAATGGTTCTAACAGAGTAACATAAGAATGATATCAACCAGAATCTAAATTAATACATATATATAAGATGAAGATGAAGAACAAATTATTTAAACAACAGAACATGGAGAATAACTGAGAAAATCCAAAGCAGAAACATGAATCATATTTCAAAAGATTAAACCCCAATCTTAAGCATGCCATTCAGCAGATAAAAAAAACATAAGAGATATTATAAACCAACATTAAAGAAAAATTCCTAGTATAAAGATGAAGAAGAATGAGAATCAAACGGCTAAACTAGCACTAAAACTGAACATGCAGAAAAAACAGAAGAAATGTTGAAAACCAACAAATAAGAAACCCTAAATACAAACAGAGGATGAAGAAGAATAAGGAGATCTTTAAAACAGAGAAGCAAACCCAGATTAAACACAAGATAACCCTAATTCATGCGACAGACTAAATAGGACATAACAAAACAAAAGAAAACAGGAAGTAAGCAGACAAAAGAAAGCAAGCAGAACAAGTAAAGGGAGAGGGAACACTTAGCTTGCAGGGCCAGTCCCCTGAGCTTCCCATTTCCCTCTTTATTCACACTTTTCTTTCCAGATTTCTTTTTTCTTTCTTTATTTCTTTATATCTTTTCTGGTTTTCTTGTTAGACTTCAAGATGAAGTCTTTTGAGGTTTTGGTTTAGAGGGTGGGTGTTCAGAGGAGGGAAAAGATGAGATCTTGGGAGGGGGTTTGGTTTGAGTCGCCGGAGTTAGGGTTCCAACGACTTTCTTTTGGATATTTGAGGAGATGGGGGATGATTCGAGGGAAGCCAAGGGTATGGGGGGATAGATCAGGCCACAAGGATTCTGTGGTGTTGATTTGGGGTAGGTTCTTGTTGTTTGGGTCACCGGAGATGAACTCCGATGACCGGAGTTTCAAGAATAAGGGTGGTTTCAAGGGGTTTCAGGGTTTTTGGTGTGAGGCTTGTGACGGAGAAGAAGAAGATGAGAAGGGTGGGGGGGGGTAAGAATGGCCGAAGACCACCATGGAAGGCGGTGGCCTCCATGGCCGGCGAGGGTGAGAAGAAGAAGGTGAAGAAGAAGAGAGGAACTTGGGAAGCTAGGGTTTGGAGTGTTGCAAAATGACCGGTCTCAACGAGACTAAACCTTTTTATACTCGTGGCCAACAAGGTGATCTTGTCCGTTGGTTCTCTGATGATCAACAGTCAAAACCAAGCGTTACTTAAACGATGTCGTCTCAACGATAATGAGACTAATGATCTCTTCCGTCAGATCAAATGGATTGGACGGTTGAGATCAATTCTCTTATATTAATTAACCAACAAAAATCCGCTAATATTCTCAGCCGTTTGATGTGATTCAATGAAAGACTGAGATTCTATTAATTCAAAGGCCATGGACCAGATCTTTTGGGCTCAAACACTGGGCCAACTACTTGGACTGCATATGGCCCAGTTTTATTACACCTATGTGTATTTTTGTATTTTTTCTGGTATTTTAATTATTTTGAGGTAATTCCTTTTTGTATTTTCATTTTTTCCTTTTTGTATTATCTAAGTTAATTAATTTCCTACCTTTGCTAATTTTTTGGTTTTTTTGGTAATTTTCTACTATATATATCCGCTATTAAAGCTATATTATATTTTTTTATTTTCTTTCCTTTATTAAAAACTAATTAATAAAAATTCACAGTACTTCTCCTATTATATTTTTTTTTATTTTCTAAAATTTTATTATTCAAATACACAAAGTGTATCCAATATCAAACACATCACGCAATTGCACTCAAAAATCTTATTTATTTTGATTTTGGAATTTATTTGCTTAGTGCAAAAATCACGTGCTCACAGCTACCCCTCTTTGCCCAGGAAAACGTAGAGTTTCAGTGCAAAGACAAGTGAGCAGTAATGGGAGATTTTTGCACGTTGGCATATTCCGTGAAAGTATTTTTGAAAACCTTTTGACCGCACCCTGCTTTAGAGGTTGCCTACATATCCTGGGCTAAACAGGAATCAGGTCAGTGTAGTTTGGGAGGCAGTTAAAAACTACCGGACTTATTGTTGCATTGATACTGTTGAGTCTTGCTGACTTACTCCTTATTACACCGGGGGATAAAATGTAAAATCAAGAAGCTATTCTAAGCTATGATTCTACGAATTACAACTGTTCCCATCTAGCTTCTTGTCTCTTTACGCTTCCTTGTCTCTTTTTCCTTGACTTTCTGTGATGATGCCTTTCTTTTTTGTTGATTTTCTTTTCCTTGCTTCCCCCTTTTTTATGATACTTCTTGCCTTCAAACATGATACCTGCTAAAAACAAAACAAAACAACAAACTTTTCTTCTGCCCTAGTATTGGCTTATCATGTTACGGTGTTACTCATGTTAGCTAACACAAACCAAAGTTGCAAAAATTAAAATTTGCAGAAATGTATTCCCTTGTTATCCAGGTGGGCGCCTGATGCATGAAATTAAAATGCAGAAATGTATTCCCTTATTATCCAGGTGGGCGCCTGATGCATGAAAATTAAAATTGCAGAAATGTATTCCCTTGTTATCCAGGTGGGCGCCTGATGCATGAAATTAAAATTGTAGAAATGTATTCCCTTGTTATCCAGGTGGGCGCCTAATGCATGAGAAATGAAAAATGCATAAAAGTATTCCCTTGTTATCGAGGTGGGTGCCTGATGCATGAGAAATGAAAAATGCAGAAAAGTATTCCCTCAGTTTGATAACTGAGGTATGAATTTAAAAGGTGATACCTTCCTCTTGTTTTTGATATTTTCTTGATTGAATGACTTTCATCCCTGAATTCCTTCACTTATTGCCGAACTTTCTTTTTGATGTTTTCTATCTTAAAGTGATTAGTGACGATTTGTTCCTGTCTAAATTACAAAACACAACTTATTAGATATAAGATATGTGCAACTGGCATCTGCCGTCCTTGCCTTTTATTGCTTTTCTCTTTTTGCTTTTTCTCCCACTGTGTGGTCTTTCGGTTGACTATCTCCTGCAAGCTCTTTTTGTATTTTCTTGTTTTTCACTTATTGTTTTCTTTTCTTTCGGCTCTATCTGCCAAACTCCTTTATTTCTTTTCAACTTTTCCTTTTTTTTTCTTTTCTGATCCAGTGTTATTTCAACTCTTATCATCAGAAGCTGATAGTTAGCTTTCAAAAGACAAATAATGAAATGCAGAAAAAATGAATCTCAAAGGGGTAAGGGTGTTTTGGAGAGATGGTAGAACTTATCTGGGTGTGTCGGCTGATTCCGTCGGCCATGCCATGTATTTAAACTCCGAGCCAGTTCGTTCAACCCATTATTCTGACTCCAAATTATTCTCGACCCAAACCGATCCTATTTTTTGCTTCCTTTTCTCTTTTCCCATAATAATCCTTACGATCGCCTTATGGTGCCTCGAAAGGTTTTCACCAATAAGACTCTCTCATTTATTCTTTCTCAGCCTCACAATCGCCCTGCAGTGCCATTAAAGGTTTTCACTGACAAGACTCTCTCATTTTATTTCTCTCAACCTCACGGTCGCCTCACGGTGCTGGTTAAGGTTTTTACCAATGAGACTCTCTCATTTTTTTATTTTCCATTTTTCCTTTTGTCTTTTGTTTTTCTGTATCGCTGACGTCGTCCAATGTTTCGTTCTTCCTTTATTTCATTGCATTTGTTATTCTCTTGAAATTGATCAGAAGGTCTTTCTTTGGACTGTAACATGGCTTTTGGATGGGTTAAGAAAGAAAGGTAAAAGGCTCAAAATTTATGAGGGTTTTTAAAAATATTTACAACTCTCGGAATTATAAAACATAACTTTTGCCCCAGTTTCAATATATGGGGAATTTTTGGATTTTCCTTTATTGTGACTGAACCTCAGTGAGGCTGCCTACGTACCCTTTCGGGATCAAGTCAGACGTAGTTCATTCTACGCCATCAATTTATGAATTTCTTTTGACTTTTTCCCAATTTCTTTGTCTTTTTTTTTCTTTTTTTTTATTTGCTACTTTCTTTTGTGTCATAAACAATTCTGAGAGAGGGGTATGAAAGAATATATCAAACATGGCTCAAAGGGGATGTCAATGGATAAAGTTTTTGGATAGAGAATAAAATGCCTTCATCATTTCAATTCCAAAATCACAACAAAATACAATCATACAATTGAAAAGGAATCATACATAGTATCTTTTGACCGCATCTGAGTTGATAGCAGTCTCTACGCACTTCCCTTCAATGTCTATCAAATATAATGCCCCATTAGACAACACCTGTGATACCATAAATGGTCCCTGCCAGTTTGGCACAAATTTGCCCTTTGCCTCAGCCCAATGTGGTAAGATACACCTTTATACTAGTTGTCCAACTTCAAACTTTCGAGGGCGCACCTTCTTATTATATGCTCTGGCCATTCTTTGTTGATACAATTGCCCGTGGCAAACTGCTGCCAACCTTTTCTCGTCAATCAGACTTAATTGTTCCAGCCGGGCTTTTACCCATTCTTCGTCATCTATTCCAGCTTCAGCTATGATTCGTAATGACGGTATCTCTATTTCCGCGGGTATAACAGCCTCTGTCCCATACACCAATGAATAGGGTGTGGCACCAATAGAAGTGCGCACTATTGTGCGATAACCCAGAAGAGCGGAATGTAATTTCTCGTGCCATTGTCTAGACTCTTCCACCATTTTCCTAAGGATCTTCTTTATGTTCTTGTTTGCAGCTTCCACTGCCCCATTTGCCTTTGGCCTGTACGGTGTAGAGTTACGATGCAGGATCTGAAATCTCTGGCAAGCTTCCTTCATGAGGTGACTGTTCAGATTGGCCCCGTTATCTGTGATGATTACCTTGGGAATTCCAAACCGGCATATAATATTTTCATGCACAAAATCCACCACAGCTTTCTTCATCACCGCCTTGAATGTCTTTGCCTCCACCCATTTAGTGAAGTAATCAATCGCAACCAAAATGAATCTATGCCCATTGGAAGCTGCAGGCTCTATTGGTCCGATAACATCCATGCCCAGACAACGAACGGCCAGGGTGCAGACATCGTATGCAATTCATAAGGCGGGGAATGGATTAGATCTCCATGTACTTGGCATTGGTGGAATTTCCTCACATACCTGATACAATCCCGCTCCATGGTGAGCCAATAGTACCCGGCTCTCAAAATCTTCTTTGCTAAGATATAATCGCTCATATGGGGTCCGCAGGCTCCAGCGTGCACCTCAGTCATAATCTTATCAGCTTGTTGCGCATCCACACACCTCAACAATCCCAGGTCTGGTGTTCTTTTATATATGATTCCTCCACTAAGGAAAAAGCCATTCGCCAAGCGTCTTACAGCTCTTTTCTGATCTTCGATGGCTTGCTCCTGGTATTTGCCTGCTTTCAGGTATTCCTTGATGTCGTGATACAACGGTTCTCCATCCAACTCTCCTTCCACGGAAAAATAGTAAGCATTCTGATCACGTACCTGGATCTGAAGTAGATCTATATAGGCTTTGTCCGGATGATGTAACATAGAGGATAGTGTGGCCAGAGCATCTGCAACTTCGTTGTGCATTATTGGGATATGTTTGAACTCTATGGATTGGAATCTTTGGGACAACTCATGTAAACAATGCCGATAAGGTATCAATTTCAGATCCCTTGTTTCCCATTCTCCCTGAATTTGATGTATCAAAAGATCCGAGTCACCCATGACCAAAATCTCTTGAACACCCATGTCTATTGCCATCCTCAATCCCAATATACACGCCTCATATTCGGCCATATTGTTGGTACAGAAAAATCGAAGCTGAGAGGTAACGGGATAATATTGACCCGTTTCTGAGATAAGAACTGCTCCGATACCAACTCCCTTACTGTTGACGGCTCCATCGAAATACATCTTCCATCCTGGCTTTTCACTCTGTTCTATTTCTTCGACATTCATTGCCTCCTCATCCGAAAAATATGTCTTTAGTGGCTCATATTCATCATCCACCGGATTTTCGGCCAAGTGATTTGCAACTGCCTGCGCCTTCATTGCCGTACGAGTTACATAAATGATGTTAAATTCTGTGAGCAGAATCTGCCATTAGCAAGTCTTCCTGTAGGCATGGTCTTTTCGAATATATACTTTAGAGGGTCCAACCGTGATATCTGGTACGTGGTGTACGCCGACAGATAGTGCTTCAGTTTCTGAGCCACCCAGGTCAATGCACAGCATGTTCTATCTATCTGAGTATATTTTACCTCGTAAGATGTGAATTTCTTACTAAGGTAATATATGGCCTACTCTTTCTTACCTGTCTCATCGTGCTATCCCAGCACACAACCAAAAGAATTGTCGAGCACTGTAATATATAAGATCAAAGGTCTTCCCGGCTCCGGAGGAACTAGCACTGGAGGATTTGCCAGATACTCCTTGATTTTGTCGAAGGCTTCCTGACATTCATCGGTCCATTTCACTGCTGCATCTTTCTTTAACAACTTGAAGATCGGCTCACATGTTGATGTCAACTGAGCGATGAACCGGCTAATATAATTCAACCTTCCTAACAAGCTCATTACTTCCTTCTTGTTCTTCGGTGGAGGTAAACTCTGAATAGCTTTGATCTTTGACGGATCTAGTTCAATGCCTCGCCGACTCACTATAAATCCCAACAGCTTCCATGAAGGTACTCCAAAAGCACATTTTGCAGGATTGAGTTTAAGATTGTAGCTCCGGAGTCTTTGGAAAAACTTTCTCAAATCCCTCACATGATCATGTTGCTTCTTGGACTTTATGATGACGTCGTCCGCACACACTTCGATTTCTCGATGCATCATGTCATGGAAAATTGTGGTCATTGCCCTCATATAAGTAGCTCCGGCATTCTTTAACCCAAACGGCATTACTCTATAGCAATATGTTCCCCAAGGTGTAATGAAAATAGTTTTCTCCGCATCTTCTTCGTCCATTAGGATCTGGTGATAACCTTAATAGCAATCTACAAAAGAACCAATCTCATGCTTGGCGCAATTGTCGATTAATATGTGGATGTTTGGCAACGGGAAGTCATCCTTTGGACTGGCTTTGTTGAGGTCTCTGTAATCCACACACACTCTGATTTTTCCATCTTTCTTTGGGACTGGCACAACATCTGCTAACCAGGTGGGGTACTTAGTAACTCGTATGACCCTTGCCTCAAATTGCTTATTCACCTCTTCTTTTATCTTCACGCTGATGTCTGTTTTGAACTTTCTCAACTTTTGCTTCACTGGTCGGCATTCATGATAAATATGCAACTTGTGCACCACCAAATCAGTGCTAAGTCCGGGCATGTCATCATAGGACGAAGCAAAGATTTCCTTGAATTCATGCAGCAACTTTATTAACTCTTCCCTGAGGGAGGTTTCTAAATGTACACTGATTTTCGTCTCTCGGACATTATCCTCACTCCCCAAATTGATAGATTCTGTCTCACTCAAGTTCGGTTTGGGTTTTTCCTCATATTGATTCAAGTCTTTACTTATTTCCTCCAGTATTTTCTCATCCTCATATTCTATCTCACTATCATTCTCAATTTCTTGTATAATAATTTGATTGTCAGAACTGGGCTGGGAATCCTTCATGCATGACAAATCATCAGAATCAGCACATATGGAACTGTACAAAAGGAAGAAAAATAAAAATAAAAATAAGGCAAAAATGAAGAAAGAAGAAAAAACTGCATTTTATTGATATTTCAAAAGATGAACAAAGTTTGGGTACATTTTAATTTCAATGGGGGTGGGGACTACAGAAAGTAAAATTGCTTTTTGGGGAATAATGATGTATTTCAAAAGCTAACTACGAAGACTCCTTCCTGATTGGGAAAGGAGTGGCTTCCCAGTTGTTGAGCGCAACACCAGACCCCACGAACTAAACATCTATCTTGCTGGTACCCTCGCCCATCTCTACCATGTTCATGTCCCCAAATAACATTTCAAACCTCATCAGGAGCTCCTCATCAGGTCTAGTCTCAGCATACCTAGACGCAGTAGATGTCAGATGTCGTTTTGTACCAGGCTTGGCGAAGGTGTCGGACAGTTTTGGGACAGGTTTAGAAAGGGTCCAGTTTTTCTTTTTGGTTCTTTTGGCTTTCTGGATATTGGCGTGGGTGGGTTTGAATCCCAAGCCGAAGGTGTCATTGTTCACTCGCAAATGGACTGGTTGAGTTATTCCTTGCAAGGCTATTCCTATCCCTTTCCCTGGTGTAAATCCATTTTTGATCATCTCTCTGGCTACCATCACAGCGGCAGGTGCCACTGTAGGGATTGGCAATTTCTCTCCTTCAGCAATCTTGTTCACTGCTACAGTGTCTGTCACCTGGTACACCTAGGGACCCCTGTCTCCATCCGTCTCCTCGAAGGGCATTATGGCATTGCAAGTGTCTCCCTCTCCGTGCACTATGATTTCTTGCTGCTCCCATTCGAATTAAACCATTTGGTGCAAGGATGATGGCACGACTTTAGCTGCGTGGATCCATGGTCGACCCATCAATAGATTGTAGGACACAGTGATGTCTAACACCTCAAACTCCATCGTAATGTCTACTGGCCCAATGGTGACCTCCAAAATGATATCCCCCAAAGTATTTTTGCTTCCTCGATCAAACCCTCGCACATTCACACTATTCCGCCGGATTCTGTCAGGATTGATATTCAGCTTCCCAAGAGTCAAAAGCGGACAAATGTTTGTACTCGAACCATTGTCTATATACACCCGAGTGACCACTGATTCCTCGCTTTTCACAGTAAGGTAGAGTACCTTGTTATGTTCGGTCCCCTCAATGGGAAATTCATTATCCGAGAACGTAATCTTGTTGGACTCTAAAATCTTGTTGGTAATCTTTTCAAGATGACAGACTGAGATCTTTTCAGGGACATGCGCCTTATTCAATATCTTCAACAATGCTTTTATGTGTTCCTCCGAGTGAATCAACAATGAGAGCAAAGAGATTTGTGCAGGTGTCTTCCTCAACTGTTCTAGTAGTCTTGAGATTTTATCTTTTTCAGAAATTCTTCCGCTTCTTCTTTAGAGACATGCTTCTTCATATGACTCTCCTTCACCACCTTCATTTTTCTTAACTCTTCCGGGGCAAAACACCGCCCGGAACGAGTTAGACCGTGTGTCTCGTTGATCTCTCCAGTCACTTCTTTTGCTTTGTATAGTACTGCCACCTTGTTGTAGTTCCAAGGTACAGCTTTAGTATCTACCACTGGGATCTGCACTACTGGCTTTATAATTACCGGTTCCATGCATGCACCTTTCACTGTCAACAATGGTTTCACCCCTGGCACCATAACTTTCAAAGTCTCAACCGCTGGTTGCTTTTTCACTAGTACTTCAACTATTGCTTCCCCTTTCTCAACTTCCTTTTCTGCTTTGCTGCTGGCTTTTATCATCGTGACCGACTGGGACGGCTTCCTGCTGCTCTCCTCTTGTGCCGACTCTATCATGTGTGTCTCATGATGAGTTGGTAGTGGACTCTGAGTAATGTTCGGAGTCTCTGGAGCATGTACCTCAATCCTCTGACTATCAATGAGATCTTGAATAGCAGTCTTCAGGTGCCAACATTTTTCAGTATCGTGCCCCGGTGCCCCAGAGCAATACTCGCACCTGACCGACTGATCAATATTCCTGGGAAGTGGGTTTAGAAGCTTTGATTCGATTGGGCTCAACATCCCCAATTCCTTCAATCGGTGATAGAGGCTAGTATAGGATTCCCCCAATGGGGTGAATGTTTTCTTCATCTGGTTTCTGTTCCTCATCTCCGGATCGGGCCTGAAGTTGGGTCTGTTCGGGTTTTTGTATGTTCTAGAAGACGGGTAGGTTTTTTGTGGGTGATAAACATTCTGCGGGACCTGGGCTCTCCATACCTGAGGTGGTGATGGATAAGTTTGGGCTTGTGGATTATGGTAGTGTGGGGTAGTGGGTGGGTAGTATGGTGGAGGTGGGTTGTATGGTGCTGGCGGGTACGTTTGGTATGGGCGAGGTGGGTGAAGGTATTGGCTACGATTCCAGGGTTTACTCTCCACAACCAACACCTTTTCTTTCTTCTTCTTCCCAATGGCTCATCCATTCCCTATCTGTATGGCCTGATTTGTGGCCTTGATCGCAGAAAAGCTCATAATCTTGTTAGTTTTCAATCCTTCTTCCACAAAACTTCCCATTTTTACAACTTCATTAAAATTCTTGCCAGTGGCTGACACCAGATTTCCATAGAAGGTAGGCTCCAAGGCCTGCAAGAAACAGTCTACCATTTCACTTTCTTTCATCGGCGGATCCACCCTCGCCTCTTGTTCTCTCCACCTAAAACCGTACCTTCGAAAGCTTTCACCAGGTTTCTTTTCCATCTTAGTGAGTGACAACCTATCCGGTATAATTTCCAAATTGTACTGAAAATGGTTGGCAAATGCTTGTGCGAGATCATCCCAGATGAACCACCTGGTGTGATCTTGGCGCGTGTACCATTCCAGTGCAGAACCACTCAAACTTTGGCTAAAGTACGCCATTAGAAGCTCATCTCTTCCCCCTACGCCACGCATCTTGCTGCGGTATCCTCTAAGATGGGCTATCGTATCTCCGTGTCCACTGCACATATCAAACTTAGGCAACTTGAACCGGACAGGGAGCTGAACTTCTGGGAACAGACATAGGTCTTTGTACACCACACTTACTTGTCCCCCTAGCCCTTGTATGTTACGGAAGGACTGCTCCAAACTCCTCATCTTTCTGGCCATCTCCTCATGTTCTAAGTTCCTGGCATGTTTTTCTTCGGTTGCCTCCATCAACTGGGTATGTGATTCATGCTGCCGAAAGGTTGGTTCAGGTGCGTAGTAGTGGGCATCTTGTACATGGAACAACGGCTCACTGGATGACTTATGCAGGGTGGCAAGTGGAGGTGCTACATATACCGGGGCGACCTGTGGTGGCTGGGGTGGTATTTGTTTTGACAGTGGTGGTGGTACCTGAGAGGTGGAGGCATAGTAGTGGTGATAGTCTGGATATGTAGAGGACGAGTTCATAGTGGGTGGCTCAGGGTTGGGATTTACTAGAGGGACATATGCTGGGTTAGCGAGATAAGTAGGTAAGGGTTGACCCCTAGACCAAGCCTAGTACATCTCAGCCATCTACTGCTTAAGCTTGTACATTTCTTCTTTCATTCCTGCCACGTACACAACTTCCTCCTCTTGGACTGGGTCCATGACTGTTGGTTCAATTTCTTGAGATACGGCCTTTGTCATTGTCTTAGATCTTGTGTTGTAGGGATGAGTAGCCAGAATACCAGTTGCCATCTGAAATCTGATTCTCAAAAACAACAACACCCGTTAATAGTTAGCACATGAAAGGATAAGATGCAACGATTTGGAATAATCACAATTTTGCCTTCGATCGTTATGCATCATCCCGGTCTTCGTTTCATTTTGAACCATTCTCTCTTTTTTTTTTTCTTCTTTTCCTTTCTTGCCTTTTCTTTTCTTTTCTTTTTTTTTCTTTTCTCTTTTTTTTCTTTTTTTTTCCTTCTTTCTTCTTTTCTTTATTGATTGGCGTTCCTATTTATTTGCCTATCGTGAATAAAAAATTGACATAAAGCAAAAAGGATTAGCAACAACTCTTGATTTCTCATTGATATTTACAAGATGGTGTTGTGCTACTTAATGCAAAGAAATATGAAATACAGAATGCACGCCCTATGAATACATTAATGCTCCTAGTGCCCGCGAGACATCGTTCGGTCTTGCCGCGGGCCTATATGATAATCCACTTTGGAGCCTATCTTGCTGCACAAAGAATTTCACTGCTAACACAAATGTTGCCCGGGACATGTCTTCACACAGCTGGCTCTTTCGGGTGATATACTGAGCAATATGAACAATCCTCTCTCGAATAACCCCTTTCTCTTGAAGCAATCGGCTGATCTGTTCGGCGTGAGCATCTAAGGTGCATTGGTTCTCTTTTTGCATTTGTTGTAGCTCAAACTCTAATCGAGCCATAGTCGTGTAACAATGTTCTCTTTCTTCTTCGAGTTCTTTGATGATCTTGTTACTTTTGACAGTGGCTGTGACAATTTTCTTTCTCAATCGAGCTACCTCAAACTCATGCTTATCCTGTAGCTGCTGAACCAACTTGGCTCTTTCCTCGGCATCTTTAGCTAGTTGCTTCCGAGCCCTGACTAATTCCTTTTGCACTTTATCTAAGTCAAAGCTGTAGTCATTCACTTTGCGCCGAAGATTTTCAATCAATTTCTCATCTCGGGCTAAGCGAACAGGGGTCTCGGATGCAATTTTCATTTTAGCAATCTGAGCCTTCAGAATTTCATTCTCGTTTTTCAGCTGCTTCTTCTCTCCTTCATCGGATGCTGCCTACAAACCGCTCTCAAACTGGAGATCTCTCAACTGTTTTTCCAGCAAACTAATCTTGGCCTTGTATTTACTTTCTTTGGCCGCCCAATTCTTATTTTTCTTAGACTGCTCTGCCAAATCTTGCAAGTGAGGTCTTTTTGATGGCCTGTCATGCTCAATAGCCCATCGATACCATGCGGAATACCCTGACGACACTTCTCCCCGGGTTTGTTCTGCTCACAAGTTTCCATTTTCAAATTCTGACACTCATTCCAAATATGTCTGACCTTTGCTTCCAGGAATTGCACATCCGGACTAATCTCTATCACTTCCGAACTGAGGTCCCCATCCTTTGGTATAACTTGACATCTACTAAGCTGTCGCAGGGCCCTGTACGGGGCATAAGGCTGGATTCTTTTTAAACCCATGATCAAAAAGTGTGACCCTTCTGTCGGCATATAAATCACCTTATTGAGTGGAAACCAATCATATGCCCAATCCATCTGGCCGTCGGTCAATGATCGTAGATGTGAAATCCAATCCTTTACTCCCTTTGGCAGCTTAACTTCTTTTGTTCTCGTGTAAAATTCTTCAAGGCACGTTCTTTCAGTCGGCCCAGAGCTTGAGAACGAAGGATGATGGCATAGATGTTCTATCAACCGGATTTGCAAAATCAAGTTGCATCCCTCAAAGATGTTGGACCCTTGCTTTACATGTAGTCAAGGCACGGTAGATGTCTGCTAAAATCATTAGAGCCAGAGTACAATTATCTTGTACAACCAAAGTGCCTGCTACCCCGGCAACCTTTATATCAATGTGCCCGTCTTTTCTTGGAAATATGATGATCCCGAGAAATGCTACTAAGAAAGAAAACTGTCGATGCTCCTCCCATTTTGCCCGGTTGGACTTGCTACAAAGCTTGTTTGTGGAGTCGTTGAAACCCCCCGACATGTCCATATCTGCTATAAATGAAGTTTAGGGAGCAAAATCCATTGGCTAAATCCTCGTTGTGGACGTTTCTAGCAATTTTCAAAGAGTCCAAGAAGCGGTGCACCGTTACTGCTCTCGGGGCCACCGGGTATTTTTCTTGTAAGGGGACCTCGTTCTTCCCTATGTAGAAAGCAATTTCCTCCAGAGTGGGAGTGAGTTCAATATCTGGAAGATGTAGTACGTTGTGCGCAGGATCCTAATATGTGACCAGTGCTCGGATTATGTCGTCTCGGGGAATTATGTCCAATAAGCCCGTGATATCCTTTAAGTAGCCTTTCACCCAATTTTGACCTTCTATTCCCATGTCGTTCCACCATAGTCTTAGCTCCAAAGGGATTTTATTCATTAAGGCGAAAGGTTCATTCTATATTGTGCTCATCCTGCACATTTATTAAGGCGATTTTATTTAGAAAAAGAGAAAAATGTTTTTCAATGCAAATTTTCATTTTTGAATTTGTAAAAGAAAGAGACGTGACTTTCGAAGTGGCCATCTTTGCCAAAACAGCCTTCCATCATCCTTTCGGAACATTCGGCCGTTTCAAAAATAGCGATCACTCCGATTTTTTGAAACGAAAATATTTTTGGTCTTTTTCTAAAAAGGTGGTTGGACCCGTTCAAGGGTTGCCTACGTATCTCACCTAATGGCGAGAATCAAACCTGCGTAGTTCGGTCAGATTAGTTGACCAATTATTTCAACATCAAAGCCATTTTGTTAAAATTTTCGGATTTTCTGACTGCACTTTTTCACTAGTTCTTATTTCTCTCTTTTATTGAACACCATTTTCTATCCTCGGGAATTTTGCCGGTCCGCATAACGATCAAGGACAATAAAAATGTAACACATAATATGCTTGGTCTTTAATTACCGGGTCACCTGTCCTAGACGGACCCAACCCCTGTGTTGAGTCCCCTAAGTCAGATATGATGCAAATAATCACCCTAGACCTACGTTCAACATCTTATAGTTTCATAGAGTGCTAGACTATGTACCTGAGCGGACAGCTCGAATCGAGGAGGGGGCTACGTACCGGTGACTCGCGGAGTCAATCGGCTTTGTAACTTATCCGGCCTCTGTTTCTTAGTTCAGGTGTAACTTAACAGAAAGGGGAGTCTCAACCAGTAAGCACATCCCCGGAGGTGAAGAAGAGAAGGGTTTTTGGCACAGTTTATATACAATCCATATAATATCAAAGAGGTAAAACACGTAGCATGTTATTTAAAGCATATAACAAAGTCAAATAATATCGAAGACGGCGATTCTAAGGAGCTCGAGTTCTTAAACCCTGAAATCGAAGTTCTGGGTTGGTTTCCCCAGCAGAGTCGCTAGAGCTGTCACACCTCCCTTTTTACTACCCCCCAAGAGAAGGCTTTGTACCGATCCGTTTGGAGAGATACGTAGGGTATACCTCAATGTTCAAATACCCGAGACAGATATAACAACAAAGAGGAAGGAGTTTTTCCACATAAAGGACAATCAGTTTGTGATTTTTATTTAATTTTCAGAGTCTCCACTTGGGAAGATAATTGTGTCCCAAGTCACCGGTTAATCCTGAATCTGAGAAAGTTGACTCTATTATTACAGTCCGCGAAACAAAGACCTGGATAAGGAACTCTGTTAACCCGGGAGAAAGTGTTAGGCACTCCCAGATTCTGTGGTTTTAGCACGATCGCTCAACCGTCGTTCTCAATCTTATTTGACTCGTTATAAATTTTAAACAATATGTATGTGCTTTTACTTTTAATATTTTTAAAGAATTGAGACATTGCGAAAATGCACCTCGAGTCACACCGCAACCAGTACGCCTGTGACACTTAGTACATTTCGGCTTTGCCGGGATTTGGGATTTGAGTCGCACCAAGTGCACACTCGTATTTAAGGAAAGTATATTAAACGTGCCTAATAATGTCTAGCGGCTTTTAAATCTTTTGGGAGAAGATATGGAATTCACTATTAGCTTTCCCGAATCTATTTACACTTCACTTTATTAATAAAAGGGGGCCCCACTATTTGGTATCATGTGAGGCTCGTCCCGATTAAATTTTAATAGTCCAATCCTATTGTTTCACTATATTTTCTATACTATTTTTTCCTTAGCTATTTGTGATCCGCTATCGTTTCAGAATTAGACCCAGGCCATTGTCGTTGCCATTATTGGGCCTAGGCCTCTGCTCTCGCACTCAATGAGGTATTGGATTTGTCCAGGTCTCAGCGACCCAGACTGCCTTCAGACTTTTGTTCGACAGCGCAATCAACTTCGTACCATAGTTCAGGCCCACGTTATGTAATAGGCCCAAACCAAATGACAATAAACAGGAATAATTCATACTAAAACAGACATGGATAAACTAAGAATGAAAATCAATTGCATTTTTATTTATCAAAGAGGAAGATCACTGTAGAAAGATTGTCAATATTAAATCTAGATTACAACTAACTAATGTATATGAGAATCAACTACTTTTATTCCTTCTGTTTTCTGGTAACTGATTTACACTAATATTGAAATTACTCCACTAAGAAAATAAGAGGAAAATAGTTTAAACATATAAAGCGTTATCTGACTAAACAGTTCAGCTGATTACTACGACAACTCTAATTATCTAAGGCTAAACTATTTGATGATATACACATGATTATGTTACTGGATTTTTCTACAATTTGCACTCATTCATTATCACATACCCAGTTGCAAATGCATTGATGTTTCTTCTAACTGTTTGTCTCCTTTGAGCTTGTTTGTAGCTATATACTGATTCATAAATCTAATTAACCGTGTGAATGTTTTTATGTTACTGCTATGCGAGTTATTAACGACCTAGACTATAGTTAATTACTTGTTTTAAGAGTTTTATCTACCTTAACTAGGTGATATACTAACTAAGACTACACTATTACTATCATTCTATCTATTACATTGTTTTGTTTGGTTTTTCCACTTATACATGCCGTACTACATTTTAAAAAAAATTGCAGATCTAAGCTACACTAAGCTATTAATGAAAAGAGTAAGTTAAAAATACAGAATAACATATGAATTTAACACTTGAACTTCATTTCATTAAGCACTTAATCATTATATCTTTAGTTGAACAGGGAATGTACCTAGTTCAGCAAAAGAAGACGATGAGTTCTAAGGGATTAGGAGCAAGCAACAGCAACAAACTCAACAAGGCAAGAGCAAACAATGGAGGACTGAATTTCAAACGAGTAGGTCAACACAACAAACAACAAATAATAAATCCCAAAGTAAGTCGAGCAGAAATCCCACAAACAAACAGCTTAACCAGTGATTCTCACTCGAAATATGCAGAAAAAAAGCAATTTGCTATTGGGATTGTATTACTCTGAATTTTTCTATTGAGAAACCAGCCATTAATCAGTATTTTTAGGGGGTATTTATAGGTATAGATTGGCAGATTTCTTGGGGGGAAAGAATAGGGGTTACCATCTCCCTCCCCTCAAAATTCATTAATTCTACACTTTACACCCCAATTCAGTTACAAGACCCCTTCCAGCATGTGCTGGAAGGTTCTTTTTTATTATATTCTTAAGCTTTTACCAAAGTGTCCCTACTTGTTATTGATTTTTACTGATTTTCCTTTTTAGTGAGACCATTATACCCCTCAATCTCTGCAAAATTGCAAAAATCAGGAGCACAAATGTCTCATATGTCCCTATATGCTCTATTTAATCTACCATTTTACCAATTTGTATTCCCTTAATGCCCTCAAGGACACAGCTGAATTACCCGACCTACCTAGGTCAGGTTTTCAGCCTTTTTCAACTTATTTAACTAAGGGCCAGTCCTTGCATTGGTATTTAAGGACTGCCCAATTTTAACTTGAAGAACTATTCCAATTTTAACCATTTTCCCTTCATTTTCTGTTAATTAAAGACTTTTATTTCATTTAAGCTAATTGCAGGACTAGCTTGCTTTATTGTTATGTTTAAGCTATTTAGAACTTAGCCAGTCTCAAGTTGAGACTTGGCTTTTGCAATTAAAGCCCATTACTGAACACATGCTTGGCTAAGGCCTTTGCAGGCCTAGCCACCTGTGATTCAGGGCTCAATTTGAGCCTTGGTAAGTCTGAACTTTAAAACTTAAACCAATTATTACACAACTAGCCCATTTAAGGGTGGGCCAGTATGTGAAAGACCTTGCAGAGTTGGTCAATTGCAAAATTGACCACTCTTGGTCACTTATTTAACTTGTAACCTACTTTTTATTTGATTTTTAATTTTAACCTATTTCAAAACTAGCCACTTATGAGACTTAGTACTATTGCAGCTATAACCAATTCCCCTAAGATTGATGGGCATTAACACTGCTCATACTAACATAAAACTATTGCAAACTTAGCCATTTCAACATACAATTGCACACATAGCTAAATAAAACCAAACTTGTTCATCAATCAATTAAAACTCAGAAAAGAAGTTTGATAATGTTGAATCTCAATCAATCAGACTCACATATCTCAGTTTCACATAGCAATGTGCCAATTAAACATCAATCAGGCTTAGTTACAACCATTTTATATTGAATGACTCACTGAAAGACCCAAAACACACTTAAAGTTCATGGACATAGACTTGTAGAGACTAGATCTCACAAAGCAGTCAAGAGAAATGAAACATGGCTTATATCAGAGATAAGCATAATGGTTCTAACGGAGTAACATAAGAATAATATCAACCAGAACCTAACTTAATACATATATATAAGATGAAGATGAAGAACAAATTATTTAAACAACAGAACATGGAGAATAACTGAGAAAATCCAAAGCAGAAACATGAATCATATTTCAAAAGATTAAACCCCAATCTTAAGCATGCCATTTAGCAGATAAAAAAAACATAAGAGATATTATAAACCAACATTAAAGAAAAATCCCTAGTATAAAGATGAAGAAGAATGAGAATCAAACGGCTAAACTAGCACTAAAACTAAACATGCAGAAAAAACAGAAGAGATGTTGAAAACCAACAAATAAGAAACCCTAAATACAAACAGAGGATGAAGAAGAACAAGGAGATCTTTAAAACAGAGAAGCAAACCCAGATTAAACACAAGATAACCCTAATTCATGCGACAGACTAAATAGGACATAACAAAACAAAAGAAAACAGGAAGTAAGCAGACAAAAGAAAGCAAGCAAAACAAGTTAAGGGAGAGGGAACACTTAGCTTGCAGGGCCGGTCCCCTAAGCTTCCCATTTTCCCTCTTTATTCACTCTTTTCTTTCCAGATTTCTTTTTTTTTTCTTTTATTTCTTTATATCTTTTCTGGTTTTCCTGTTAGACTTCAAGATTAAGTCTTTTGAGGTTTTGGTTTAGAGGGGGGTGTTCAGAGGAGGGAAAAGATGAGATCTTGGGAGGGGGTTTGGTTTGAGTCGCCGAAGTTAGGGTTCCGGCGACTTTCTTTTGGATATTCAAGGAGATGGGGGATGATTCGAGGGAAGCCAAGGGTATGGGGGTAGATCAGGCCACAGGGATTCTGTGGTGTTGATTTGGAGTAGGTTCTCGTTGTTTGGGTCATCGGAGATGAACTCCGATGACCGGAGTTTCAAGAACAGGGGAGGTTTCAAGGGGTTTCAGAGTTTTTGGGGTGAGACTTGTGACAGAGAAGAAGAAGATGAGAAGGGTGGGGGGCAAGAATGGCCGGAGACCACCATGGAAGGCGGTGGCCTCCATGGCCGGCGAGGGTGAGAAGAAGAAGGTGAAGAAGAAGAGAGGAACTTGGGCGGCTAGGGTTTGGACTGTTGCAAAATGACCGGTCTCAACGAGACCAAACCTTTTTATACTCTTAGCCAACAAGGTGATCTTGGCCGTTGGATCTCTGATGATTAACGGTCAAGACCAAGCGTTACTTAAACGATGTCATCTCAATGATAATGAGACTAATGATCGCTTCCGTCAGATCAATTGGATTGGACGGTTGAGATCAATTCTCTTATATTAATTAACCAATAAAAATCCGCTAATATTCTCAGCCGTTTGATGTGATGCAATGAACGGCTGAGATTCTATTAATTCAAAGGCCATGGACCGGATCTTTTGGGCTCAAACACTGGGCCAACTATTTGGACTGCATTTGGCCCAGTTTTATTACACCTATGTGTATTTTTGTATTTTTTCTGGTATTTTAATTATTTTGAGGTAATTCCTTTTTGTATTTTCCTTTTTTCCTTTTTGTATTATCTAAGTTAATTAATTTCCTATCTTTACTAATTTTTTGGTATTTTTTGGCAATTTTCTACTATATATATCCGCTATTAAAGCTATATTATATTTTTTTTTTTATTTCCTTTTTTAAAAACTAATTAATAAAAATGCACAGTACTTCTCCTATTATATTTTTTGTTTTTTGATTTTCTAAAATTTTATTATTCAAATACACAAAGTGTATCCAATATCAAACACATCACGCAATTGCACTCAAAAATCTTATTTATTTTGATTTTGGAATTTATTTGCTTAGTGCAAAAATCACGTGCTCACACTATGTAACAGTGAAGAAAAACTATTGAACATTTATTCTTTAAATGTTCATTTTCAGCACAAGTATGGATTGTAAGTTATTTTCATACGTTATGTGGCCCAATAAAATTAGGCCCATAATTAATATTTAATTAATGAATAAATCTCATCCGTCCGATTGGTTACTTGATGGACGTACCAGATTAACTGAAAATATCTATAAATTGGTCCTCTCCCCACCCATTAGGGTTACTTCTTTTCCTCTCTTCCATCTCTAAAGTCGGCGGTAACGAAAGTTAGGGCAAGGGGCGAGAAACCTATTTACCAATTAACGCTTCCGCTTCAAGATAATGGATCCCGCTTCAGGTATGTTTTTCAATTACGATTATATGTAAGATTATCATGTTCAAGATCCTGGTGTGAATTATGTTTATGCTTACATGTGGTATCACGAGCCTGGATTGTTTGAACTGATAATCTTCGTTTACAAACTTTATGACGGAGAAAAGCACGTACTATTACCTCTCTGATCTTACGTATCATAATTTGGAGGAAAGCACATACTATTACCTTGAATTGTTTTATTCATTGGATTGTGACCCACCAAATATAAGCATGAAAAAATAGGTGATGTTGTTCTTGGATATGACACTATCTAGGAATACAAGGCTACTTCACTTTAGATTGTTCATCATATTTGAATGTGTTTATTCTAGTTTGCTCTTTTCTGATAAAAATTTACTTCATATTCTCATTAAGAAAAAGAGAAACAGAGAAAGGGAGGGATATATTCTTCTTGCCTTCCCTTTCTTTTGATTGCCGTCCACTTTATTATTACAATGTCGTTCTGGTCTGTCAGTCTCGTATAGGAGTGGCTGATTTGTTGAGGCTACTATTTTAATATCTTGACCATTATTTATTTTATCATGTGATTAATGTGTATAAGTTTGTTAGTCACCAAAGTGGCCAGACTAGATTATTTAAAGTATTCACATGCATAAAAATATTACAATCTCTATTTATGTGTGCACTTATGTTATATAGTTTGTTAGTCACCAAAGTGGCCAAACTAGTTAGTTTTATGAAAATATGCATACATAAAATTATAGTTTATCCATAAAATTAATGAAATGCCTATAATAAAATAAATGGATAAATTAAAATTCACTATTGCTAGAACTTAAGGATTTACCCAAAGGTGAATCAATTATTCTATGAATAGTGATATGACGAGGTAAATTAATATTCTTAGTCAAATATATATTGTTTGTCCAAAGATGACATATATATTTGGTTAAAAATATTTAATTACCTATTAAAGACTAAATGGCATTTAAATTATGATAGTGTATCGTAGTATTTACCCAAAGGTGAACTGTGATATGCTTTAATTGTTTTGTTGAATCCATATTGATTTGTGAGCATGTGTTATCTATTTTGCAGCTATTCCTTTTCATTCGCTTGCTTCGTCTGTTACTATGTTCAATGGATTGAACTTCTCTTAATGGCGTGAGCAAGTCCGGTTCCACTTAGGTGTGATGGATCTTGACTTGGCTCTACTTAATGATAAGCCCGCTGCTATTACTGAATCGAGCAGTGCGGATGAGAAGTCATTCCATAAAGCATGGGAACGCTCTAACAGGCTAAGCCTTATGTTTATGCGAATGAATATTGCCAACAACATTAAGAGTACTATTCCACAAACAGAAAGTGCCAGGGAATACCCGAAGTTTGTGGAAGAACATTTTCGTTCTGCAGATAAGTCTCTCGCTGGTACACTAATGGCTGAACTCACGACCATGAAGTTTGATGGGTCGCGTAGTATGCAAAATCATATCATCGAGATGACTAACATTGCAGCAAGACTTCAGACCTTGGGGATGAAAGTGGATGACTCCTTCTTGGTTCAGTTTATTCTGAACTCGTTACCTCCTGAGTATGGACCTTTTCAGATTAACTATAACACTATTAAGGATAAGTGGAATGTTAGTGAATTGTCCAGTATGCTTACTCAGGAGGAGTCACGACTTAAGAAACAAGGGAGTCATTCAATTAACCTCATGGGTCAAGGAGCCGGTAAAGGACTTAAAGTGAAGGCCAACAAGTTCAAGAAGAAGAAAGCACCTGCTAAAGCTCAACAGGATGCTAACAAGGAACGTAAGGCAGATACGTGTCGTTTCTGTCACAAGGAAGGACACTATCAGAAAGATTGCCTGAAACGTAAAGCTTGGTTCGAAAAGAAAGGTACAATTAGTGCTTTTGTATGTTTCGAATCAAATTTAGTAGAAGTTCCTAATAATACTTGGTGGCTTGATTCTGGTGCAACTGCTCATGTATCTACTACGTTGCAGAGATTCCGATCCAAACCACAAATCCAAATAAGGATTTCTTGTTCATGGGAAATCGTATGAAGGCTCCAATTGAAGGCATAGGGACTTATCGTTTGATCATGGAGACCGGACGTCACCTTGATCTATTACAGACTCTTTATGTACCTTCAGTTTCTAGGAATTTGATTTCTCTTTCAAGACTTGATGTTTCTGGATTTGATTTTAAGTTTGGAAATGGATGTTTCAATTTATATAAAAATGCTATTTTTTATGGTTCTGGTTTTCTTAGTGATGGTTTATATAAATTGAAACTCGATATTGGTTTTTCTGAATCCCTTCTTAATGTTCAACATAATGTTGGAATTAAACGTAGTCCACTAGATGAAAGTTCTGCTTACTTGTGGCACAGACGTTTGGGTCATATATCCAAAGAAAGGTTAGAGAGATTAGTAAAGAATGAGATTCTTCCGAATCTAAATTTTACTGATCTTACTATATGTTTGGATTGCATTAAGGGAAAGCAAACCAAGCATAGTAAGAAAGGTGCCACAAGAAGCACCCAACTTCTTGAAATTATACACACCGATATTTGTGGACCCTTTGATGTTCCATCTTTTGGTGGAGAAAAATATTTTATCACCTTTATCGATGATTTTTCACGTTATGGATACATCTATTTGTTGAAAGAAAAATCTCAAGCAGCAGATGCTCTCAAGGTGTTTGTTAATGAGGTTGAAAGGCAATTAGATAAAAAGGTGAAAATTATTAGGTCGGATAGAGGTGGTGAATATTATGGAAAATATAATGAGTCAGGACAATGTCCAGGTCCATTTGCAAAGTTCCTCGAGGAACGTGGCATATGTGCACAGTATACTATGCCAGGAACACCTCAACAAAATGGTGTTGTCGAAAGGCGTAATCGAACACTTATGGACATGGTTAGGAGCATGATAAGTAATTCCTCATTACCCAAATCATTGTGGATGTATGCTCTTAAAACCGCTGTATATTTATTAAATAGGGTTCCTAGTAAGGCAGTTCCAAAGACCCCTTTTGAACTGTGGACAGGAAGGAAACCTAGTTTAAGGCACCTGCATGTTTGGGGCTGCCCAGCGGAAGCTAGAGTCTATAATCCACAAGAGAAGAAATTAGATTCTCGAACAGTAAGTGGTTACTTTATTGGTTACCCAGAGAAATCTAAAGGGTATGTGTTTTACTGTCCAAACCATAGTTCAAGAATTGTTGAAACCGGTAATGCAAGATTCATTGAGAATGGTGAAGTTAGTGGGGGTGTTGAAAAGCAAACTGTGGAAATTAAAGAGGTAAGGGTCAATATTCTATTACCCAGGAATATGCCTACTTCCACACAAATACCAAATATTGTTCCAGTTGTTGAAGAACACTTTGACAATGCCGAGCAACATTTGGATGAAACACTTCATGAAGAAACTAACTCACAAATATCTGACACAAATGAACCACAAGAAATGCCATTAAGAAAATCTCAAAGAGTTAGAAAATCGGCTATTTTGGATGATTACGTGGTTTATTTGCAAGAGTCAGATTTTGATATTGGTCTTAATAAGGATCCGGTTTCATTTTTACAAGCCATAGAAAGTAATGAGTCTGACAAATGGATTGATGCCATGAAGGAAGAGTTAAAATCCATGGAATACAATAAAGTCCGGGATCTCGTTGAATTGCCTGAAAGTTCTAAAAGAATCGGGTGTAGATGGGTCTTTAAGACCAAACGCGATTCAAATGGCAATATTGAGGGATATAAAGCCAGACTTGTTGCCAAGGGTTATACTCAGAAAGGAGGCATTGATTATAAGGAGACCTTTTCACCGGTCTCAAAGAAAGACTCGTTAAGAATTATTATGGCTTTGGTGGCTCATTATGATTTGGAGTTACACCAAATGGATGTGAAAACTGCCTTTCTTAATGGAGATCTCGAGGAGGAAGTGTATATGGACCAACCAGAGGGTTTCAAAACTAAAGGGAAAGGTCAAATGGTGTGTAAACTGAAAAAGTCAATATATGGACTTAAACAAGCCTCACGACAATGGTATATAAAGTTCAATGATACCATAACATCTTTTGGATTTGTGGAAAATACCGTTGATCGGTGTATATACCAAAAGATCAGTGGGAGCAAGTTTATATTTTTAGTCCTATATGTTGATGATATTCTACTTGCTGCTAATGACTTAGGTATATTGCGTGAGACTAAAGATTTTCTCTCTAAGAATTTTGAAATGAAAGATATGGGTGAGGCATCCTATGTGATAGGAATAGAAATATTCTGTGATAGATCACAAGGATTATTGGGATTGTCTCAGAAAGGCTATATCGAAAGAATTCTTGAGAGATTTAACATGAATAATTGTTCAGCAGGAATTGTTCCAATTCAAAAAGGGGACAAATTTAGTCTCATGCAATGTCCTAAGAATGATGTAGAGCGAAAAGAAATGGAATCAATTCCTTACACTTCTATTGTTGGCAGTCTGATGTATGCTCAGACTTGCACAAGACAGGATATTAGCTTTGCGGTCGGAATGTTAGGAAGATATCAGAGTAACCCAGGAATTGACCACTGGAAAGCTGCAAAGAAAGTTTTGAGGTACCCGAAAGGAACGAAGGATTACATGCTCATGTATAGGAGATCCAAGCATTTGGAAGTTGTTGGATACTCGGATTCAGATTTCGCTGGATGTATTGACACTAGAAAATCCACGTTTGGTTATTTGTTCCAATTAGTTGAAGGAGCAATATCGTGGAAGAGTGCCAAACAGTCTGTCATTGCTACATCCACGATGGAAGCAGAATTTGTGGCATGTTTTGAGGCCACAATTCATGCATTATGGCTGCGAAACTTTATTTCAGGACTTGGGGTTGTCGACACCATTACCAAGCCGCTGAAAATTTATTGTGATAATTCTGCAGCAGTATTCTTCTCCAAGAACGATAAGTACTCCAAAGGTGCCAAGCATATGGAATTAAAGTACTTTACCGTCAAGGAGGAAGTTCAGAAACAAAGAGTGTCACTTGAGCATATTAGAACAGATCTCATGATTGCAGATCCGTTAACGAAAGGTTTACAACCAAAGATATTTAAAGAACATGTACATAGAATGGGTCTTGGTTGTATTTACGACTGATGTATTTATGATGTTTTGACACTCTGAGCTCATTTATATATTTCTGATATACATTAGTGATTTCCTATTTCTCATAATGGTGCGCATATTATTGTTTTGAGATATTACAGGATAAGTCTCAAGGAGACATTATTGTGGACCATAAAATTTTTTATAGCTTATGAACCTAATACGATAAATTACTAATGTTGTAGTATATGGAAGGGAGTACGTAGACAAATTATGTATAACCGCCATAACTCACATTTACTAGTTTATCGTATTATGGTATTTATGATGGACATTATAGAAGAGATTTGTTTATGCGCAACTAATGTTCCTATATTAAATATTAATATTATGTGATTATTGGGCCAAGTGGGAGAATGTAAGTTATTTTCATACGTTATGTGGCCCAATAAAATTAGGCCCATAATTAATATTTAATTAATGAATAAATCTCATCCGTCCGATTGGTTACTTGATGGACGTACCAGATTAATTGAGAATATCTATAAATTGGTCCTCTCCCCACCCATTAGGGTTACTTCTTTTCCTCTCTTCCATCTCTAAAGTCGGCGGTAACGAAAGTTAGGGCAAGGGGCGAGAAACCTATTTACCAATTAACGCTTTTGCTTCAAGATAATGGATCCCGCTTCAGGTATGTTTTTCAATTACGATTATATGTAAGATTATCATGTTCAAGATCCTGGTGTGAATTATGTTTATGCTTACATGGATATCAATGTTAGAATGGCAAGGAATAAAGAGGCAGGTGATGGCGTGGGGACAAGAACTGGAATGGGCTCAAAGGCAATACAAAGGGAAGAATTGTAAAGTAGAAGTATACAGAATGGTTCTAGCTGGAAGCATTTACTACATATGGAAAGAGAGGAATGCACGAGTATTTGAAGCAAGATAAAGGAGTGTTGAAGCAATTACTAGACAACTAGCTCAAGAAGTTCAATGTCGATGGCGCATGAAGCATAGACTGAAGGAAAGATTATTAGCGTTAAACTACTATCCTACTGTTGTATAAATAGTATAGTAGCTAGAAGGAACAAGATTGAGAAGCCAAGTTGAATCTGGGACTGATGTCTAGATCAAGCTTAAGAGAGAGATGCTTTATAAATATTACTTGGTAAATAAAATATTTTAATTTCAAAAACAAAATTGTAGTCCATATTATATATTGACCCTCATTTCCCAATGCTAGTTTTCTTAGCATTTTTATTTTCCTTAAGGAATATAATATAATTATGTTTAATCTAAAATTGGCTTATTATAAATTTCTTATTCCTTTATTATGTGTGCAATTCAGTCTAAAGATTTCAGCCATCATTCAACCACTAGTCCTATAATGATTGTATGCTTATAAATGCATGAAAACTTAGACATTGATATTACTTCTAGCTTGTTCACTTTAATTTTGGTTCTTTACTCTAGAGAATCGAATTAATGCATGAGTGATCACGCCCAATTATACCTTATAAAAAGGACACACGGATGTTGTAAATATAATCTGAGTATTTAGCCCAGAGTCGAACCCACAAGGAATTAACCTATCAATTACTTCTCGTTAGACATACTAAATTCTACGGAATATACTTCCTAAACATTGTAAATAACAATTGAGGGTATTTATACTAACTACGAATGAATGTAAATAAGCAACTGAAAACTAACTATGATTGAGGTGTAAACAATTAAGAGAAGGTTCTAAGGTTATGATTTCTCCTATTGATAGAATCTCGTCCGGTTATGTTTCACATAGATTCACCTAATCATCTCTATCAATCATGAGCACTCTTACTACCATAAATATCTCCCGAGTAGTCATACAATTTACTAGACACACTATCCCGAGATACGCTAGTTGGCTTTATTTATTGCAGCTCATTTTAAATTGCACCCAAGGCATCGTTATCCCAGTCCCGCCTTTAAACCCTGAGTTATTGATACCTCATATACTTTAGGAGTGGTGTTGTTCAACAATTGCCTAAATATGCACTCTCTCCTGAGTTATGCACACTAAATAGGAACAACTAATTGCAGATCTTGTCAATTAACTACAACAAGCACATAGTTGAACAAATACAGATTAAATTAGGAAAACTATATTAACATGACATAAAGTTCATCCTTCAATAGGTTCCATAAAAAATATAGACTAAATATTTAGCTACTCATACTAGTGTTCATCAAAACAATATTCAAATTCATCACAAATCGTAAAACCATAGGGAAGAAAGGAAGAACTCAATGTTGAATTATTCCCTTTGCCTCTTGCCTCTCCTTTTTTTGAACTAAGCTATGAAAACCTTGATAATCAATCCTTGGGCGAGCTTGACCTTTTATAGGTTAACTGAATTTACCCCCGGACTTTCAAGTTTACCCCTAAAAATTACCATTCCGGAACTGGGCTAGTGCAGCCGTGCTAGTGGACGCGCTAATGACCGTGCATATGCCCTATCATTCTGCCTCAGCCATCTAGGCTAGCGTGGTCATGCTAATGGACACGCTAGTCCAGGCCTTTATTTCATCTATTCTTTTTCACGTCTTCTCGCGTACTCAGCTCCTAGGGGTTTCTCTTGCTTCAATATTGCTCCAATCTCAGCTTTAAAGCCTCATACAAGCTCCTCACTCCTACAAAGTGTGAAATTCACGATTGATCCCATTTTTCATTATTTAACTATATTATCACATTGAAACATAATCAAGTCGGGGCATTAACAATTGCCAAATAACATAAATCTAGCCAATTATCAACACCTCATGCTTAAATTATTGCTAGTCCTTGAGCAATATACCATACTCTATAGAGGTTCTTTCACTAAGAATTATTCCCTAACGCATCACACCAAGAACAAATCACATAAGTTACGCCTAGTAGTGAACAATCTTAGCCTCAAAAGTTGACTCTCACGTGTCGTGCAATATTCATACTTTCTCAAGCTACTCTACACAGAAGTCAAGACTTGCTTTTCCTTCATGAATCACATGCCCTCACATTCACACAAGAGAGTAGTTCCACACATAATGATATTTAGAACAATTAGGAACTTAGATAGACAAAATTCGCTCACTCTCATAAAGAGCATTCACATGCCACAACCATAGGCTTGTCGTATTGTACTACTCTACTAATTGAGCCTACTCAGTCTAAGACCAATACGATGTTGTAATGTAGGCTAAGGGACGGGTAGGATATATTTGGATATAGCGACTAACCTCCCTAAGCACTTTTTAATATAATTACATTAACATTTCAAACCATACTTATGTCAACCAAACATTCCACCACTTGTTTTATTTACAGCAACCACATCCATTAGGTGCAATTATAACGGCCCACCACTTATCGATTAATACCTTTACTCATTTTTATTTTTTTTGCTTTTTTTGCTATTTTTTTCTTTTTTTTCTAACTGGTGCTTCTTCTTTTCCTTTTCCAAACACTGCACCTTTTCTCTATTTCAAGGATTCCACTCAAAAACCAAACCACCATCCCACATTTTTGCTTTTACATAATTTGAATACTATTAAAATGCTTATGAGAGGTTCAAACAGAAGGCTATTCAACCAATTGGGTAAGGCTCGTATTGTGGTTACAAAAAAAATAGGCTTATAGGCTCAACAGGGTTAACTAACATATATTATAGTTAGATGGCTTTACTTTACATGTCATGCTCAATAAAGAAATACGTATATCACATCTCAGACTGAATGAAACTACTATTTCACTTTGTAAACACACGGGGCAAGTTCTAGCCATCAAATGTGAATCATGGAATATAGTAAAACTCACACACACATGGCATATGACTCATTCCAGATTGGCTTATCAAGATACTCTCTTACGAGTATTCAAGTCAGTAACAAACATACATGTTAAGACACTTTATCAAGAATCAACCACTAAGACTAAGCATTACACTCTAGTGTCTATTGTGTTTAGGTGTATCAACGCTATGGGTTCTCTTTCGATTTTAGGTCGTAGCCCATTAATCCTAACTAAAAACTAATAAAAACTACATACATCCGGTTCAAGCTAAATCCTTGAAATAGAACTGTGACCCAAATAAACCAATGGGGAGTTACTATACTACCTAAAAAAATAAAAATAAAAAATGTTCTCGACTTAGTCCCTCAAGAACTCTGCTGAAAGAGATCCATCATCGGGAAAAGCCACTTACCTACTTTAAACTTACTCAATAAAACTATTAGTCATACACCAAAAAAATGAAAGCAAACCATAAAAACATCAAACAATCAATTTGAACTATCCCCCACCCGACACTTAAAATATAGACATGTCCTCATGGCGTAAAAATTTAAAGAACAGTGAGGTAAAGGAACTTCCCTGAACTATCACTCCTGATCGGAGACGTTGTCTAGGTTCACATTGCAAGCATGACCCAGAGCTCTCAGCCAGCCTAGGAATTTATTCTCTGATGCCGCTCAGACACCGCATAAATTCGTGCGCCCAAATCAGTCACGAAGGTATGCAACCCAACCATCTCTTTCTCCAAAGCGGTGAAACAGGACACTCGGGTAGCTCCAAAGGATGTTTCAGTCCCATATGGTGTTGCAACTATTGCACTGTGCTCATGGGCCTATGGTTTGGTCCCTACAACCTCCTGCTCGGTCTTCTTTTCCTCCGAGTCATCAGAGCCAATATTATTCTCCTTACTTGATGTCGTCGTCTCCTTCCTCGTGGTTACCTTGTCTACTGTAATTTGCGGTCTTTTCGTACGAGCCCATCCATATCTAGATTTTCGGGCACCCGAGCTTCCCTACAAATATTAGTAACCAAAGAAGGGAAAAAGAACCCATACCTTTTAATTGGACATCAAACTTGTGACCGTTGATGAACCACAAAATAAAAAATACTCAGGGCCCATTTACCTCGTAGTGTTAGAGGATGGAATCAGACAGTTGTTGATAAGATACAACCATCATTTCCTTTCAAAGGTTAGTGCCGAGGAGTGAAATTTCTCACCATATTTCATCTAAACCACCTCCTTCCCTGGTACACAGATCATTTCAAAGAACCTCCTACACTATGTGTGTCCTCAGCCATACCCCTCATAATAGTCATCATAAGGATTCAGAGGAGGGGGAAGCTGGTATGCTGTTCAGATTGCTTCAATAGAGGCATTTACCGCCTTTTGGCACACTGTGACTACGCCATTGTCATGTTTCTTCACATTAGCGTAAAACTCTCTAACAACCATTACATTTCCCTCGCCCAGCTCACTAATGAAAGTTTGCAACCCATGCCTCACCAGCTTAGTGTACATGTGAGGGCAGTGTAGCTGGACCAATCCTACCAATCCTATGTCAATACCTCTCTCTAGAATTGGCTTTTTAGGGGACTCTTTTGTAATATAGTCCTGAGCCTTGAATGAGAAATATATGTTACTATTAAAGGAATGTGCAGGGGCTACCCCGCATGCCCTAAATGAGCCATCTTAGCTGCAAGAAGATACGTCTATGATGCGGCATTTTCGAGATAGAGCCACAATACCTGAAAAACGGGGACACATTAGCACAGGCCAACACCAAATTATGACGCAATGTGGTTACTCAAAATTCACATGCATAAGTGGTCACAACAACATAATTATGTTCACTGAGGTCTTTCCATGAACACCTTGTGGGAATTAGGCACTCACACCCCCTTTTCAAGCATTTGACCACCCCAAACCCACCATATTTTACAAAATCACAAACCAAGTGAATCAACACCCTACCAATCTCACCACCCCACAAACATTACAACATATTTTACTAATTATACTACTCAAAAATAAATAAAAACAACTACATCTATGCCATAATAAAAACACATAAAATTCTAAAAAAAGGAAAAGTGGAAGATGTAACACATACCTGTAGTGATAGAGTGTGGGGAGAAGAGAAGAAAGGTATAAGTGAATGAGGCTAGAGACTTGAGAGAGTGAGGATGGAGAATATGTGGAGAAGAAAAGGGTTCTTTGAAGAAGAAGGGGGGTAAAGGTAGGGGAGAGCCGTTGGAGATGTTTGTATCGGGGGAAGGGGGATTTGGGATTTAAAAGAGGTTTATTTGATGGGGCTTTAGTTTTGGCTAAATAAAATTAACATAAAATAAAAAATAAAAAAATTAAATTAACAATCAACGCATCAAATGTTTGGCAGAACTAGCGTGATATGAGCGCGGCTGCACTAGCCCAGGCATAACACAATGCATTATGCGCGGCCACTAGCGTGATCACGCTAGTAGCATGACCAGTAGTGCATTAAATAGAACAGACGTGCTAATTTTTGTTGAGCCAAGGCAGAATACTTGCCCATATGCGTGGCATGTAGCGCGGGCGCGCTCCTAGGCAAAATGTTTTACATGTTTTTCACCTGTTGTTACCACTTTCAATGGCCTTATCACCCGTCCATTGTCACCTGCATAGGTTAGCACTTCCTAAAAACTCACAATTAACAACTACTATTATCTTCAGGTTTTCACCCAACCAACGTCTTAGTTAATATCATGGCACGATGATTATAATAATTTAATGGGTTGCCTCTAATGCAGCGCCTGATTTAACATTATGGCACGACGCAGACAAGCACATTTAAGGCTCGCTCGACCTCTGAGGTTCCGTCTGGTGGACCTCTAACATTTCCTTTTGTTCTTTCATGCTTATGTATAACTTCAATCTTTGCACATTGACTCTAAGTGTGTGAGAGTCTTTCTCTGAGGCAATCTCTACAACCCTTGAAGGGAATACGTCAACCACTCGAAATGGACCAGATCATCGTGATTTAAGCTTACAAGAGAACATTAATAATCTGAGTTATAGAGCACTACCATGTCCCCGGGTTTGAAATATCGCTCAATAATGTTCTAGGCATGTAGCCTCTTCATTATTTCCTTGTATAATCTTGTGCTCTCAAAATCAAGATGTCTGAACTCGTCAAGCTCATGCAATTCAGTGATCCTCGTTGTGCCCGCAGCTGCAATGTCGAGGTTTAACTGTTCCAGTGACCACCAAGCTTTATGTTCAAGTTCCACTGGCAAGTGGCAGGGCTTCCCAAACACCAACTTATATGGTGACATACCAATTGGTATTTTTAAAGCAGATCTATATGCCCAGAGTGCATCATCTACATTTTTCACCCAATCAGTTCATGTGTCATTCACAGTCTTGGTTAGCGTGCTCTTTATCTCTCTGTTGACACTTCAACATGCCCACTAGTTTGTGGATGATATGGGATATCCACCTTGTGACATACATCATACTTTGCTAGCAACTTCTCGAAGGCAATATTATACAAGTGGGTGCCTTCGTCACTGATAATCGCTCTTTGTGTCCCAAAGGGGGTGAATATGTTCACCTTCAGAAATCCCACCACCACTCTCGCATCATTGGTGGGAAATGTTGTAGTTTCCACCCATTTGGACACGTAATCTATAGCAACAAGTATATATTTATTGCCATAGGAGATGACGAAGGATCCCATGAAGTCAATCCCCCAGACATCAAATACTTCCACCTTTTAAATCGAGTTCATGGGCATCTCATGGCGATGGAAATGTTCCCGGTTCGCTAACATTCATTGCAGCCTTCACCAATTAGTGTGCATCTTTAAACACTGTTGTCCAAAGAATTAGGCCTCTAACACTTTCACATCTTTCCTAACCCCTCCAAAATCTCCTTCACGCATCAATCTTTCCTAACCCCTCCAAAATCTCCTTCATACGCTGATGCGTGACAAGCCTACAAAATAGAAGATTGTTCTATCTCAGGGACACACCTCTGAATCATATTGTCAACACATATTCTAAAAAAATAAGGCTCATCCCAATAATACATGCGGAAATCATGATAAAACTTTTTCTTTTGTACAGATGAGAGGTCATGGGGTACTATACCACTAGCCAAGTAATTTGCATAATCTACATGTCGTGGAACTTCCTCGAGGCTAGTACCAAGAAGCTGTCGGGAAAGGTTTCTAGAATATCTTCAACCCCGACTGAGTTTTTAGCTCCCTCAAGTCGTGATAGATGATCAATGACTTGATTTTCTGTGCCCTTACGATCATGAATGTCAAGGTCAAATTCTTACAGTAGCAGCACCCAACGAATCAGGCGCGGCTTAGACTCTTTCTCCTTAATCAAGTACCTGAGAGTTGCATGATCAGTCTATACAATTACCTTAGAGCCAATCAAGTATGATCTAAACTTGTAAAAAGCAAACACCACAAACAATATCTCTTTCTCAGGCATTGTATGGTTCAGATAGGCTCCACTCAGAGTTATACTAGTGTCACACATCCTTTTTCTTACCGCTTATTTTCCTACACCCCCCCCCCCCCCCCCCCCCCCCGAGAAGGGATATAATAAAAAGGGAAGGAATTTTTCCACTTAAAGGAAAGTCGGAGCGGGATTTATTTCTTTAAATTCAGAGACGCCACTTGGGAGATTAATGGTGTCCCAAGTCACTGGTTGAATCTCGAATCGACGAAATTATGACTCTGTTACAGTTCGCGAATCAGAAATTCGGATAAGGAATTCTGTTAACCCGGGAGAAGGTGTTAGGCTCTCCCGGATTCCATGGTTCTAGCACGGTCGCTCAACTGTTGTATTTGTTTTTATCTGATTTCTTTATATGTTTTGTTTTTATGGGCATTTATTAATGTTTCGCTTTATCATTTTTAAAAGAATTGCAACGTCGTCAAAATGCATTTTGGACCACAACGTACTAGTGCGCCTGCGGCTTTTAATACATTTTGACTTCGTTGGGATTTGGATTTGGGTCACATAAATGTGCACCCGTATTAGGAATGTATGTTAAATTATGCCTAATGAGGTCTATTCTTGTTATATTTGGGAAAGATCGTGAAATATTCTAAACGATCCCTCCAAGTCTAAAGTTTCAATTATTATTCGGGGGCCTCGTGCATTTTATATTTGTAACGAGGCTCATCCCTTATTTTTAAAAGGTCAATTCTATTTGTGCATTCTGTTTTTTCTTCCTAATATAACTGTTTTACAGCAGTTTCATACTATTAATTATTAGAGTACAGGCCATTATTCGTTATTGGGCCTGGATTTTAGACTAGCTTAACAGTTTGCAGTCAGGTGTAACTGGACCTCTAGAGCCTAGTGCATATTTCCGTTTCTGTTCACAAGCATGAATGCCATTTCAATTTGATCGGGGTCTGGATTCACAATTAGGCCCAAATCATTCATATCTAAAGCAGGATAAGGACTAATTAACATTTTATAACAGCACTTATGAACATATATCAATCATTATTAATGGCTAATGGTTTCTATAATATCAATAGGCTTTTGAACACTGATGGGTTTAACATTTGACAATTAACTAAGAAACTTGTTATATATTTTAAATCAACATTGTTATTCAGCTAGTGAATTAGCAGAATCTGGTATTGAATTATCTATCTGCTGAGACACTATTTTGCAGAGTTATTTATTCACTTTTATTTGACAGGAAAACGATATTCTACATTTCAATTAAAACAAAGCTCGAACTACCGTCAATATAACTCAAATTACCGTATCACCAAGTTTGCAACAAGTTATGTAACTAAATTAGTTTAACCAGTGATAAAACAGTAACACGATTTGTAATTCAACTACTCATGCTTTTCAAATTAAATGATTCTGATTCAAAACTTGATTAACAAAATATCGAAGTATTAGTATTACACATCTAATTTATAATAGTTATGAATCTGGGTGATTCGACTAAGTTTTAGACCAGTTTTAGTCTTAGAATTAGGCGATCATTTTATCTAACTTATTTAACCATTGCCTATATCATTATCACTACTACTAGATATTAAAGTATATTCATCCAGTCCAATACTTATTACAACCAGTTCCTAAATAAATTAAAAATATCGAAGCATTTATAACTACAAAATGAAAGAACAGATATACAATTAGTTAACTAAAACTAGTTACCATTTCCTATCTTCAACAAGCAATTCAATTACGGCTCCAAGACGTAGTAGTGTACCTGATTCAAGTGACAAAACGATGAGTTCTAGGAGTGGAGAAGAAGGAAAATCAGCAACAACAACAATTAGATAGCAACAGCAGTAGAAGTGAATCAACACAGCAACAGCTACCAAACTTCAGAATGTATATAACCCAGCAAATTAACCAAGCAAGTAGGAACACCCAGCAACTTTGATCAAAACTAGTGAAGAACAACCATCAGAGATTTCAGAATATCACTCGAACTAGCAGTAATTGAAAACCACCAGTATTTCATTGTGTATTTGATATATTTTAGTGTATATAAATTCCTGAACTTCTGAACCTTTCAAAATTTTCGAACCCCCTAAATTAGGCCTGGAGGGGCCTATTTATAGAGAGAATGGGAGAGAAATTTGAATTAATTATTCAGATTTCCCACCCATACTCTTTTTAATTTATTTCAGTTAAGTATAAGGTATTTTTGATAAGAATACACTTGAACCCTTGCAAGAAGGTTCCAGGATATTCTATACCATTATATTAGGCGTTAATGCCTTTATTGCCCTCACTTGCTAAGGGTTACTACCTATTCACCATTTAACTATGCCCCAAACACCCCTTATTATTCAACTAATTATATTAAAACCAGGCCCAATTGTCTTTTATGCCCTAACTACTTCAAACTTATCTTCAGAATTACCCTTTTCTATTCTCTTTTAACCCCTTATACATCATATGTATTTACCCGACTTGCCCTTAGGTCTGTTAAGACCTGGGATATTTAGCTGTGACGACCCGGCCAGTCGTTACGGGAATTACCACCCCGTTATGTTTTAATTTCATGTTTCATGCTTTTATATCAGTGTTAGAGTCTATCGGGTGAGTTAGGAGTGAATTGGATTGAAAATAAGGCATATAGCCTTTTTGAAGGTAACTTGAATAATGAAAGTCAACCCGGAGTTGACTATTTGGTTATAGGGCTCGGAATTTAATTTTGATAATTTGGTTAGTTTCGGGAGGTGATTTGTGACTTAGGGGAGCAATCGGAACTGAATTTGGAGGTCCAGTGTAGAAATAGGCTTGAATTGGCTAAAGTTGAATTTTGGCGAAATCCGAACGATAGGTGAGATTTTGATCCGGGGGTCGGAATGGAATTCTGACAATTCCTGTAGCTTCGTTATGTGATTTTAGATATGTCCGCAAAATTTCAGGTAATTCGGACGTCGTTTGGGTTTTTGATCGAATGTTAGTTTAGGAAGTTTTGAAGAAACTTAGGCTTGAATCCGTGTGTAATGGGTGATTTTGATGTTTACGATGGTGTTTTTATGTTACGAGCAAGTTTGAATGAGGTAATGTGATGTGTTGGTAGTTTTTGTTGGGGTCCCGGGGGCCTCGGGATGAATTCGGGGGTCCAAACGGACCAATTTGTGCCAAAGGAACTGCTGTTTCTGCTGCAATAAATGCAGAGAATTTTTGTGCTTCGCTATCGCGACGCTATGTCTGCGATTGCGTAGGGTAAAGCTGGGAAGCTCTGCGACCGCAAGGTTGAGTCTGCGATCGCGTAGTGTATCGGAGTGAGGCCGGAAAATTTGTTCTTCGCAATCGCGGGAAGAGTGATGCGATCGCGTAAGGTCGACTGGTTGTGCATCCCGATCGCGAGTGTATTGATGCGATCGCGTAGGGTCGCTAAGTGGGTCATTGCGATTGCGTCCAGGTTCACACGATCGCGTAGAGGAAAAGTTGGCAGCCCAGGATTTGTGCATCGCGATCGGGAGCCCAGTGCTGCGATCGCGTAGAGTAAATAGGTCAGGCAGTGAATTAAAACCAGAAACATTTCACTTACGGGTTTCATTTCATAAACCCCCATTTTTAAAGCCTAGAGAGAGGAATTGAAGGGAAATAACTTGGAGATCATCGGGATATTGTCGGAGGTAAGTTTCGTGGTTTAATTACACGCTTTTATCATGAAATCATGGATTATTTCTGTGAAAATGGAGGATTAAATGTGGGTTTTAGCCCTAGGCCTAAAATTGAAGAAAAACACTCATTTGAGTGGGCAAATGGAGTCCGATTTTGGTAAATTTTATATGTCTAGACTCGTATCAAGATGAGGATTCCGAATATGTGACTTTTGTAATTTTTCGACAAGCGTACCGAAAGTCGGGTTTTGGCAACTTTGCCATTTTTGGTGTAAATTGAGTTGTTTTGATTGGGTGTCGTCCCATTGGTCTAATTTGATGTGTATTTACTGTATTTGATTAGATTCTACGCGTGCGGAGCTTCATTTTCGTGGCAAGGGCATTGCGGAGTAGTCATCACGCTGTATTGAGGTGAGTAATAGATGTGGGTGATGACCAGCGGGTTTGAAATCCCGGTATACCACTTTGTGATGCTGTATAGTAGCGAGACACGTACTCTTATGTGAGTGTAGGGTCGATTGTGATTGGAGACTATGGCTTAGTCCGACTTGTTGATACTGTGTTATGATATTAGGCTATTATTGAGCCGTCGAACCTCCTCCTCGGATGGTTGCATACTATATTGTGACATTGGCTACTCTTGAGCCGCTGAACCCCCTTCTTGGGCGGTTGAGTATACTTGTGGGCCATGAGCCAGTTATTGGATCCCGCAACGATCGTTATCATTGTCTAGTGATATTGACATGCTAGTTTACTACCAGTCCGTAGCTATTTCTGTTATCATGCTATTTCCAACCTCTGGAACCTGATATTACTATTTTCCAACTGAAAAATGATGATAAAAGAGTTTTCAAAACTACTTTTGAGCTCGCGAGGCTGCATTTGCATATTAGCTGACTGGTAGTGGATCGGGCTACGCGCCGCAGCGGTATATATTGGATCGGGCTGCACGCCGCAGTAATATTGTGCTTGGGCTATAGGAGCCCCTCCGGAGTCTGAACCCCCACAGTGAGCACGGGTACCCAAATTGGATTGGGCTACGCGCTGTAGCGGTCATATCATGCGTTACATTGCATTCAGCTACATCTGATAGCTGTTATACTGTTTTGCTGGTACTTGTTGGCACAAGTACAGTTGATATTGATTCTATGACAGGGTATTTGATTGCAGCTTTACATAGTGCTTTATTGCGGATTTCTTATCTGCGCTGTCTTACCCCTGTTTATTACCACTGAGTCTCGCAGTACTCATTTTACTCCCTGCACCTTGTGTGCAGATCCAAGTACCTCTCAGCAGTGATCCGGTAGCTATTCGAGGCGACATCTGTAGGATATTCGAGGTAGCTGCAGAGTCCGCAGGACCCGATATTCATTCTTACTGTATTTTGATTCTGTATTGATATTTCTTTCCGCACTTGGTATCTTGTAAACCGTTATTACACTATGTTCATTAGAGGCTCATGACTCCTGACCCTTCGGTCTATGGGAGTTGGTATATTTTGGAACTTGGTTCCCCGTTTTCGATATATGTATCACTGTTGCTTCTTGTTTTGATATGTTTAAATGGGATAAAGTGAGCTTGTGGCTCCGTGGTTATTGTTAATTGGTCGGGCTGGCCTAGCAGTGTGCCGGGCACCATCACGACCGGATTTGGGGTCGTGACAAGTTGGTATCAGAGCCTAGGTTTACTAGGCCTCATGAGTCTTGAGCCGGTTGGTAGAGTCTTGTGGATCGATACGGGGACGCCTGTACTTATCCTCGGGAGGCTGCAAACCTTTAGGAAAACTTCACTTTTCTTGAACTCTGTCGTGCGATCTTGTTGTCCTGAGAACTGAACTTCCATATTCTATTCTCTCGCAGATGGCGAGAACGCGAGCATCAGGACGAGGTGGACGACCTCCATTGCCACCAGTTAGAGGCCGTGGGCGCGTTCGTGCTAGAGGTAGAGGTTGGGCAGCTGAGGCAGTGCCAGCTGACCCTCCTGTTATACCAATTCAGGAGCAGCCCCCAGTGGTTGATGCTCCAGCAGCCCCAGTTCAGGGCCAGACTGTATCTATTGCTATTCCTGGTTTTCAGGAGACTCTTGCTCAGATATTATCGGTGTGTTTCGGTTTGGCTCAGGTAGTTTCAGCTACTGCCACTGCAGCGACATCTCAGACAGGGGGTGGTCAGCAGACCCCTGCAGCTCGCACACCCGAGCAGGTTGTTCAGGGACATCAGACGCCAGATGCGGTCCCCGCTCAGGTGGTTGCACCAGTTATTCCTCCAGCTGCACCAGCTCCAGCTCCAGAGCATATGGTTCAGGCTATGCCCGAAGACGAGCAGCGTCGTCTTGAGAGGTTTGGTAGACTTCAGCCACCCCATTTCAGTGGCATTGGGGGTGAGGATGCCCAGGGTTTCTTGGACAAGTGCTAGAGGATTTTGCGGACGGCTGGTATTCTTGAGTCCAGCGGAGTTTCATTTACTACCTTTCAGTTCACTGGTCCCGCATTTGATCGGTGGGAAGAGTTTGAGAGGCGTAGGCCTGCAGGAGCAGCACCTCTCACATGGCAGCAGTTCTCTACTCTCTTTCTAGAGAAATATGTACTTCAGTCTTGTCGCGAGGAGCTACGTCGCCAGTTCGAGTGGTTGGTTCAGGGCGACATGTCTGTGACCCAGTATGAGCTCTGATTCACACGGTTGGCTAGGCATGCCACATGGATGATCCCTAATGATAGGGAGAGGATCAGGAGGTTCATTGATGGCCTCAACTACTTCATTCGTATTCTTATGACCAGAGAGAGAGTTTTGTCATCATAATTTGAGCAGGTTGTGGACATTTCACGCTCCATTGAGGTGGATCGTCGCCGAGAGAGAGAGGAGCGGGAGGCCAAGAGGCCTCGTGGTTCTGGCAGTTTCAGTAGTGCTCCATCTAGAGGGCATTCCCAACAGAGCAGAGGTCGCTCATCTAGACCTTCTCATTCAGGCCGCCCTGAGTAGAGCGTAGCTTCTTCTGGTTGTGGTCGACAGGGATTTTAGCAGGGCCAATCTTTATTTAGTGCTCTCCCATCCCAGAGTGCAACACCTACTTCTTCAGCCCAGGGTTCTTCTGCGGCGAGGGGTTCCCTTCAATCCCCTTCTCCAGCACCAGGTAGCTATTATGAGTGTGGTGAGTTGGGCCACATGAGGAGGCAGTGCCCTCGACTTCGTAGGGACAGGGCTCAGCATAGGGATCATCCCTCCTCTTCAGCACCATCTCAGGCTAGTAGAGGTAGAGGTCGGTCTTCTCGTGGTCGCCCCAGAGGTGAGGAGAGGTCCAGTGGAGGTCAGTCATGATTCTATGCACTCCTTGACAGGCGTGATGCAGTTGCCTCCGATGCAGTGATTACAGGTATCATTTATGTCTGTCACAGAGATGCATCTATTCTATTTGATCCAGGGTCCACATACTCTTACGTGTCCTCTTATTTTGCACATCATTGGGGTGCGACTCGTGGTAGTCTTGATTTACCTGTTCATGTATCCACCCCCGTAGGTGATACGCTTGTTGTGGATCATGTCTATAGGTCCTGCGTTATATCTATTGGGGGTCTGGAGACCCAGGCAGATCTGTTATTGTTGGGGATGGTGGACTTTGATGTTATATTGGGTATGGACTGGTTGTCTCCGTACCATGCTATATTGGACTGTCATGCTAAGACAGTTACGTTGGCCATTCCTGGTATTTCTCAGATTGAGTGGCGGGGTTCGACCGATTTCGTCCCTAGCCGTGTCATTTCGTTCTTAAAAGCTCAGAAGATGGTTGAAAAAGGGTGTCTATCGTACTTAGCTTTTGTGAGAGATGTGGGAGCCGAGTCTCCTAGCATTGATTCTATACCTGTTGTGAGGGACTTCCCAGATGTATTCCCCTCAGACCTGCCGGGCATGCCGCTGGACAGGGATATTGATTTTGGCATTGACTTGGTGCCGGGCACCCAGCCCATTTCCATTCCTCCTTATCGGATGACACCAGCTGAGTTGAAAGAATTGAAAAAGCAGCTTCAGGAGCTTCTAGATAAGAGTTTCATCCGCCCTAGTGTGTCCCCGTGGGGTGCGCCGGTGTTATTTATTAAAAAGAAAGATGGTTCCATGCGAATGTGTATTGATTATAGGCAATTGAACAAAGTGACAGTGAAGAACAAGTACCCTCTACCGCGCATTGATGATTTGTTTGATCAGTTACAGGGTGTGAGGGTGTTTTCTAAGATTAATCTTCGTTCAGGCTATCATCAGTTGAAGATCAGGGACTCGGATATTATGAAGACTGCATTCAGGACCCGATATGGTCATTATGAGTTTCTTGTGATGTAGTTTGGGCTGACCAACGCCCCAGCAACATTTATGCATCTGATGAACAGTGTGTTCGAGCCCTATTTGGATTCATTTGTGATTGTGTTCATTGATGACATTCTAGTCTACTCCCGTAGTCAGGAGGAGCATGCTCAGCATTTGAGTATTGTGTTGCAGAGGTTGAGGGAGGAGAAACTATATGCTAAATTCTCCAAGTGCGAGTTTTGGCTTGACTCTGTAGCATTTCTGGGACATGTGGTGTCTTGTGATGGTATTCAGGTTGATCTGAAGAAGATAGAGGCGGTGCAGAGTTAGCCTAGACTGTCCTGAACTACAGAGATCGGGAGCTTTCTTGGCTTGGCGGGATATTATCACCGGTTTGTTCAGGGATTTTCATCCATTGCTTCTTCTTTGACTAAATTGACTCCAGAAGGGTGCACCATTCGTGTGGTCGGATGAGTGCGAGGAGAGCTTTCAGAAGCTCAAGACAGCTTTGACCACAGCTCCAGTGTTAGTATTGCCATCAGCTTCGGGTTCATATACTGTTTATTGTGATGCCTCGAGAGTGGAGATAGGTTGTGTGTTGATGCAGAAAGGTAAGGTGATTGCTTATGCTTCTCGGCAGTCGAAGCCACATGAGAAGAACTATCATGTTCATGATTTGGAGCTAGCCGCCATTGTTCATGCCTTGAAGATTTGGAGGCACTATTTGTACGGCGTGTCTTGTGAGGTGTATACCGACCGTCGTAGTCTCCAGCACTTGTTCAAACAGAAAGACCTTAATTTGAGACATCGGAGATGGCTTCAGTTGCCTAAGGATTATGACATCACTATATTATATCATCCGGGGAAGGCCAATATGGTGGCCAATGCTTTGAGCCGGAAGGCGGTCAGTATGGGGAGCTTGGCATATATTCCAGCTAAGGAAAGGCCATTTGCTTATGATGTTCAGGTGCTAGCCAATCGGCTAGTGAGGTTAGATATTTCGGAGCCCAGCCGGGTATTGGCTTGTGTTGTATCTCGGTCATCTCTATATGATCGTATTCGTGAGAGTCAGTATGATGATCCACATGTGGCTGTCCTTAGGGATAGAGTTCAGCATGATGATGCTAGAGATGTCACCATTGATAGTAACGGCGTATTGAGGATGCAGGGCCGGATATGTGTGCCCAATGTTGATGGCCTTCGTGAGTTGATTCCGGAGGAGGCCCATAGCTCGCGGTATTCTATCCATCCAGGAGCCGCGAAGATGTATCAAGATTTGAAACAACACTATTGGTGGAGAAAGATGAAAATGGACATTGTCAGACATGTATCACGGTGCCTCAACTATCAGCAGGTTAAGTACGAGCATCGGAGGCCCGGTGGCGTATTTCAGCGCATTGATATTCCTTGAGTGGAAATGGGAGAGGATCACCATGGACTTTGTTACTGGACTCCCTCGGACAGCGAGGAAGTTTAATTATGTATGGGTGATTGTGGATAGGCTGACCAAGTCAGCTCACTTCATTCCAGTTAGTACTACCTACTCATCAGAGTGGTTGGCAGCGATCTTTGTTCGAGATATTGTCCGGTTGCATGGGGTCCCAGTATCTATCATATCTGATAGGGGTACCTAGTTCACATTTCAGTTTTGGAGAGCATTTCAGCGAGAGATGGGTACGCGGGTTGAGTTGAGCACCGCATTTCACCCCAGACAGATGGGCAGTCTAAGCGTACTATTAAGATTCTGGAGGATATGTTGCGAGCATGTGTGATTGACTTTGGTGGTTTGTGGGACGAGTTCTTACCACTTGCTGAGTTTGCCTACAACAACAGTTATCAGTCGAGTATTCAGATGGCCCCGTACGAGTCATTGTATGGCAGACAGTGTAGATCCCCCGTGGGATGGTTTGAGCCTGGTGAGGTTAGATTGATAGGGACTGAGTTAGTCCAGGATGCTCTGGATAGAGTGAAGTTGATCCAGGAGAGGCTTCGTACAGCACAGTCTCGTCAAAAGAGTTATGCGGACCGTAGAATTCGAGAGTTGTCTTTCATGGTTGGTGACAGAGTATTGTTGAAGGTTTTACCCATGAAGGGTGTCATGAGGTTCGGGAAGAAAGGGAAGTTGAGTCCCAGGTACATTGGTCCATTTGAGATACTCGGGAGAGTTGGAGAGGTGGCATATGAGTTGGCCTTGCCGCCCAGCTTATCCAGCGTTCATCCAGTATTCCATGTGTCTATGCTCCGTAAGTACATTGGACATCTATCTCATGTATTAGACTTCAGCACCATTCAGCTTGATGGTGATCTATCCTATGATGTGAAGCATATTACCATTTTAGGTCGTCAGGTGAGAAAATTGAGGTCCAAGGAGATTGCATCAGTTAAGGTTCAGTGGAGAGGTCGACCCGTGGAGGAGGCCACTTGGGAGATCGAGCGGGAGATGCAGAGCGGATATCCTCACTTGTTTGAGACTTCAGGTATGTTTCTTGATCCGCTCGAGGACGAGCGTTTGCTTAAGAGGGGGAGAATGTGACGACCCGGCCCGTCGTCACGGGAATGACCACCCCGTTATATTGTAATTTCATGTTTTATGCTTTTTTATCGGTGTTAGAGTCTATCGGGTGAGTTAGGAGTGAATTGGATTGAAAATGAGGCATATAGCCTTTTTGAAGGAAACTTGAATAAGGAAAGTCAACCTGGAGTTGACTATTTGGTTATAGGGCTTAGAATTTGATTCTGATGATTTGGTTAGTTCCGGGAGGTGATTTTTGACTTAGGGGAGCAATCGGAACTGAATTTGGAGGTCCGGTATAGAAATAGGCTTGAATTGGCTAAGGTTGAATTTTGGCGAAATCCGAATGGTAAGTGAGATTTTGATCCGGCGGTCGGAATGGAATTCTTACAATTCCTGTAGCTTCGTTATGTGATTTTGCATATGTCCGCAAAATTTCAGGTCATTCGGACGTCATTTGGTCGGGTTTTTGATCGAATGTTAGTTTAAGAAGTTTTGAAGAAACTTAGGCTTGAATCCGTGTGTAATGGGTGATTTTGATGTTTACGATGGTATTTTTATGTTACAAGCAAGTTTGAATGAGGTAATGTGATGTGTTGGTGGTTTTCATTGGGGTCCCGGGGGCCTTGGGATGAATTCGGGGGTCCAAACGGACCAATTTGTGCAAAAGGCACTGCTGTTTCTGCTGCAATAAATGCAGAGAATTTTTGTGCTTCGCGACCGCGAAGCTATGTCTGCGATCGCGTAGGGTAAAGCTGGGAAGCTCTGTGATCGCAAGGTTGAGTCTGCGATCGCGTAGTGTATCGGAGTGAGGCCAAAAAATTTGTTTTTCGCGATCGCGGGAAGAGTGATGCGATCGCGTAAGGTTGACTGGTTGTGCATCGCGATCGCGGGTGTATTGATGCGATCGCGTAGGGTCGCTAAGTGGGTCATTGCGATCGCGTCCAGGTTCACGCGATCGCGTAGAGGAAAAGTTGGCAGCCCAGGATTTGTGCATCGCGATCGCGAGCCCAGGGCTACGATCGCGTAGAGTAAATAGGCCGGGCAGTGAATTAAAACCAGAAACATTTCACTTAAGGGTTTCATTTCATAAACCCCCATTTTTGAAGCCTAGAGAGAGGAATTGAAGGGAAATAGCCTGGGAGATCATCGGGATATTGTCGGAGGTAAGTTTCGTGGTTTAATTACACACTTTTATCATGAAATCATGGATTATTTCTATGAAAATGGAGGATTAAATGTGGGTTTTAGCCCTAGGCCTAAAATTGAAGAAAAACACTGATTTGAGTGGGCAAATGGAGTCCGATTTTGGTAACTTGTATATGCCTAGACTCGTATCGAGATGAGGATTCCGAATATGTGACTTTTGTAATTTTTCGAGCATACCGAAAGTCAGGTTTTGGCAACTTTACCATTTTTGGTGTAAATTGATTTGTTTTGACTGGGTATCGTTCCATTGGTCTAATTCGATATGTATTTACTGTATTTGATCAGATTCTATGCGTGCGGAGCTTGATTCTTGTGGCAAGGGCATTGCGGAGTAGTCGTCGCGCTATATTGAGGTGAGTAATAGATGTGGGTGATGACCAGCGGGTTTGAAACCCCGGTATACCACTTTGTGACGTTGTATAGTAGCGAGACACGTACTCTAATGTGAGTGCGGGGTCGATTGTGATTGGGGACTATGGCTTAGTCCGACTTGTTGATACTGTGTTATGATATTAGGCTGTTCTTGAGCCGTCGAACCTCCTCCTCGGATGGTTGCATACTATATTGTGACATTGGCTACTCTTGAGCCGTTGAACCCCCTTCTTGGGCAGTTGAGTATACTTGTGGGCCGTGAGCCAGTTATTGGATCCCGCGAGGATCGTTATCATTGTCTAGTGATATTGACATGCTAGTTTACTACCAGTCCGTAGCTATTTCTGTTATCATGCTATTTCCAACCTCTGGAACTTGATATTACTGTTTTCCAACTGAAAAATGATAAAAGAGTTTTCAAAACTACTTTTGAGCCTGCGAGACTGTATCTGCATATTAGCTGACTGGTAGTGGATCGGGCTACGCGCCGCAGCGGTATATATGTTGGATCGGGCTGCAAGCCGCAGTAATATTGTGCTTGGGCTGTAGGAGACCCTCCGAAGTCTGAACCCCCACAGTGAGCACGGGTACCCAAATTGGATCGGGCTACGCGCCGTAGCGGTCATATCATGCATTGCATTGCATTCACCTACATCTGATAGTTGTTATACTGTTTTCCTGGTACTTGTTGGCACAGGTACAGTTGATATTGATTCTATGACAGGGTATTTGATTACAGCCTTTACATAGTGCTTTATTGCGAATTTCTTATCTACGCTGTCTTACCCCTGTTTATTACCACTAAGTCTGGCAGTACTCATTTTACTCCCTGCACCTTGTGTGCAGATCCAGGTACCTCTCAGCAGTGATCCGGTAGCTGTTCGAGGCGACATCCGTAGGATATTCGAGGTAGCTGCAGAGTCCGCAGGACCCGATATTCCTTCTTACTGTCTTTTGATTCTGTATTGAAATTTCTTTCCGCACTTGGTATCTTGTAAACCATTATTACACTATGTTCATTAGAGGCTCATGACTCCTGACCCTTCGGTCTATGGGAGTTGGTATATTTTGGGACTTGGTTCCCCGTTTTCGATATATGTATCACCGTTGCTTCTTGTTTTGATATGTTTAAATGGGATGAAGCGAGGTTCTTGCTCCGTCGTTGTTATTGATTGGTCAGGCTGGCCTAGCAATGTGCTGGGCGCCATCACGACCGGATTTGGGGTCGTGACATCAGCAGTATTTAAAATATAACCCCTAGACTTAACTTTATCTTTTAACCAATTTTTAGACTAAGTAAAACTTTGCAGAGTTAACCATTTTTCAAAAATAGCCACAAATGGCTTTACAAGTCATAAGTTACATTGTGTTGCAATAATAGACCCATTAAACATTTGCACATATAGCCCTATTGTGACTAAGTACTCAAAAGTTCAGAAAAGCCAAACATATAAATTGTATTTGCAATAATAGCTTTCATGTAATTTTTCACACATAACCCTAATTTCAACTAACCTTTAACTAATCAGAATTCAGATGGACAAATAGATAATGTTTGAATCTTAATCAATCAAAACCCTTAGTCGAAACAGGATCTATTACTTAAGAACATCAAATAGCTAATAGCATGCGACTTAACAAAATAGCTTTAACTAGAACAAACAGAGTACTTAATCAACTTCAAATATACACAGAGGTATCATGCAATAGATTCAAGTTTTAATCAAATAATACCATATAAGAGTCAAGCACAGAAAACAAAAGTGGTTCAAGGGTACTTAGCTTTTGGAGTCTCTTTTTCCTTTTTCTTTCTTTCTTCTTTTCTTTCTTTTCTTTCATTATTCTTCATTTTTCTTGCTTTTTTCTTGGTTTTTCGATGGTTCAGAGACTCTGAGTCTGTTTTTTATATTCGATCTTCCAAGCAGACTCTAGGAATCTTATTTGGATGTTAAAGGGTGGTTTTTTGGGTCTGGGGTTTGATATGAAAAGGCTTTGGGTTTGGGGTGTCCGCTAGAGTAGGGTTCCGGTGGAACAATTTTTAATATTTGAGAAGTAGGGCTGATATTCGAGGGGTGGGACTTAGGTAGGGTGATAGAGGAGTTCAAGGTGGTTCTGGGGTGTAAACATGGGAGACTGGTTCATAGTTTTGATTGTCGTAGGCTAGGGTTCCAGCGACCGAAATTTCAAGATCTGGGAGAGATGGTGGGGTATTTGGGTAAGGTTATTGAGATAAGGTGGTAAAGGAGGAAGAAGGGGTTCAGGGGTGAAGGACCTTGGTTGGAGAAGGTGATTAGAGATAGACCACCGGTAGGGTTCCGGTGGCCTGTGGAGAGGGGGATGAGAGAATAGGGGCAGCTAGGGTTTCTAGTCTGTAAGGGAGAAGAGTGTATAATGAGGCTTTGAACGGAGGGGTGTGGTTATATATTAAATATGTATCTTTCATTTTTAGCCATTAGATTACGCGAGATGAATGGCCAGGATAAAATTGCCCTTTAAACGACATCGTTTAATTTAAGTAAAGCCTTTTTTTCGTCCGTTAGATTAGCTTCTTTGACAGCTGTGATTTGTTCGGTGAAACTGTGTCGTTTGGTTTAAGTGTGACATTGATTACATCCATTAGATTAATCAAATGGACGGTTGTGATTATTTCCTTTAACGACGTTGTTTCTTTTATTCAGTCACAGCCTATCTTGGTCCGTTTGATTGAATTTATTAACGGCCCAGATCCTTTCTCTTTTTACGTCGTGGTTTAGCTTTGTGCTTAGACAGTCGGTTCAATTTTACTTCTTCAAATGGCGTGATGATATTGTAAGAATTATCTTCACCATGAACCACTATTTCTTGTCGATCCCATTCGAATTTCACCATTTGATGGAGTGAAAAAGGTACAGCTTTTGCAGCATGAATCCATGGACGTTCTAGTAAGAGATTATTGGACATAGCAACGTCCAAAACTTGAAATTCCATGGTAAACTCTACATGTCTGATAGTGACTTCCAATATGATGTCTCCAACAGTGTTCTTCCCGCCTCCGTCAAATCCTCTCACACATATGCTATTTCTGTGGATTCTTTCATGATTAATCTTTAGCTTGCCCAAAGTAGATAAAGGGAAAATGTTGGCACTTGACCCATTATCAACCAAGTCACCACTGATTCCTCGCACTTCACCATAAGATATAATGCCATGTTATGTTCGGTCCCCTCCAATAGTAGTTCTTCATCTGAAAATGTTATTCTGTTTGCCTCGAAGATTTTATTTGTGATCTTCTCTAAATGATTCACTATGATCCTTTCTGGTACAATGGCCTCGTTCAGGATCTTCATTAACGCCTTTCGGTGTTCATCAGAATGAGTCAACAAGGACAGCAAACGTATATATGTTGGTGTTTTCCTCAGCTGTTCAACTATAGAATAATCCTGAGCTTTCATCTTCTTCAGAAACTCCTTGGCTTCTTCTTCAGTGATAGCTTTCTTTACATTGTCCGGATTATCTCTTGCAACTTTTTCCTTTCTCAACTCATTAGGAGCGAAACATCTCCCTGACCTGGTCAAACCGCGGGTTTCACAAATCTCCTCCTTGATTTTCTTTCCTTTACACATGACAGTTACCTTGCTGTAATTCCAAGGCACAGTTTTAGTGTTTACTATGGGCAATTGAGTGACTGGCTTGATAACAACTAGCTCTAGCTACGCTCATTTTACAGTCAATACGGGCTTTGGACGCACTCCGGGCACTGTCACCTTTACAGGCTCAAGTTCTGCTACCACTGCTGACTTTCTTACCGCTGGCTTGACTGGTATTTTCTCACTTATGACTTTCTCTTCTGTCTTGCTGCTGCTCATTTTGATCATCATTACAGCCTGAGAGGGCTTCTTGCAATTTCCCCCTTGTACCACCTCTATCATGTGAGTCTCATGGTGTACAGGCAAATGGTTCTGTGTTATATTAGGAGCCTCGGGAGCTTGAACCTCAATTATTCGGGAGTCGATAAGCTCCTGTATTGCAGACTTCAGGTGCCAACAGTTTTCAGTGTCATGCCCTTGGGCTCCCGAATAATATTCACAATGGACGGATTGGTCGAAGTTTCTCGGTGGTGGATTAGGAATTTTAGGCTCTATGGGGTTCAACATCCCGAATTGTCTTAGTCTATGGAAAAGACTGGTATACGACTCACCCACGAGAGTAAATATTTTCTTTCTTTGTGTCATGTGATTCTTGACTCTAGGGTTAGGACGGAAATTGATTCCATTGGGATTTTTGTATGTTTTTGGTGGTGGGTATGTGTTTTGGGTGTGGTAAATATTTTGGGGTGCTGGAGTTCGCCATGAAGTAGAAGGTGGTGGGTAAGCTTGGGCGTGATGTACAGAAAACTGTGGACCGGGAGGGGTAATAGTGTTGAGGTTGGCTATATGGTGTTGGTGGGTAGGGTTGATGCAGGCGAGGCTGATGGTAATATAGATCGGGACCCCTGGACTAAGACCTCCCTTCTATGATTGACACATCTTCCTCTTTTTTCTTCCCGATTGCTCCACCCGTACCTGTCTGGATTGCCTGGTTCATAGCTTTGTTGGCTGAATAGCTCATGATTTTGTTTGACTTCAATCCTTCCTCAACTAAGCTTCCCATTTTAACTACCTCGTTGAATGTTTTTCCAATTGCACATACCAAATGACCATAGTACGTTGGTTTCAAAGCTTGCAGAAAACAGTCTACCATCACTCCCTCCTTCATCGATGGGTCTACCTGAGCAGCCTGCTCCCTCCACCTAAAGCTATATTCTCGAAAACATTCTCCCGGCTATTTCTCCATCTTTGTGAGTGTCAACCTATCTAGGATAATTTCCCAATTGTACTGAATATGGTTTGCAAATGCATGGGCAAGATCATCCCAAATAAACCATCTGGTATGGTCTTGACGGGTATACCATTCAAGAGCTGAACCACTGAGACTTTGGCTAAAGTAAGCCATGAGTAATTAATATTTCCCACCGGCTCCGCGCATCTTGCTGCAGAATCCTCTTAAATGTGCTACCGGGTCTTCGTGGCCATCATACAAATTAAATTTCGGCAGCTTAAATCCCGCAGGCAGTTGCACTTCAGGGAAGATACATAAATCCTTGTAAGCTATGCTTACTTGACCACCCAAACCCTGCATATTACGGAATGATTGTTCATGGCTCTTCATCTTTCTAGCCATCCCTTCCTGCTCAGGATTTCTAGTAAGTTTCTCCTCTTCAGCCATATCAATGAGAGGGGTATAGGAATAATGTTGTCAGAAAGTAGGTTCCGGGGGTAATAATGGTTGTCTTGGATGTGGAATAGAGGTTCACTGGAGGATTTGTGCAAGGTGGCTGGTGGTGGTGCCACATATATAGGAGCAACCTGTGGATGTGGTGGTGGAACTTGTTTAGGGATTGGAGGTGGTGCTTGTGATATGGTTGCGTATTAGGGTGGATATGTAGGATAAGTGGAGGATGAGTTCATAGTGGGTGGATCTTGTGATGGGACTGGTGGAGGGATGTATGTGGGGTTGGCATGGTAGGTAGGTAAAGGTTTCCCCTTCGCCCAAGCCTGGTACATCTCAGCCATCTGTTGTTTGAGCTTATACATTTCCTCTTTCATGCTATTCACATCCACTATCTCATCTTCCTGCACTGGATCCATAATTGTTGCTTCAATTTCCTGAGTAATTGCCTTTGTCATATTCCTGGAACATCTGTTGTAATTGTGAGTTGCTAGAATGCATGTTACTAACCACTTTATCTGTTACTCAACAATGACAAAACTCGTTAGTGGTTAAGCCATAACGGGTAAATATTACATATTAAGAACACAGTTTTGCCTGGGAATATGCATCATCCCGGCCTTATTTTCTTGATTTGCCAATTCTTTTGTTTTTCGGCTTTTTCTTTTCCTTTCATTTATCACCACCGATGTTTTTTTTCTTTTTTCATTTCTTTTCTTATTGTTCCCTTTTTTCATTTTTCGGTCCTACATGTTTGCTTATCGCACAAGTATATACAGAAAAAGAAAAATAATGACTTTGTAATTTCCGAACTGCAGAAATAAAAATACAAGAAAAATGCAAGTCCTAAGAATACATCAAAGACCCTACTGCCCGCGAGACATCGTTCGATCTTACCGCGGGCCTATATGCTAATCCCCTTTGGAGTTTATCTAAATCTCTCATCACTTGCTTTACAAAGATCATTGCTGAAGTGGCAAATGTGGACTGGGTCATATCTTCGCATATCTGGAATTTCCGCATAATATAATGAGCAATGCTGACAATTCTTTCTCGGATCATTCCTTTCTCTTGAAGCAACCTCCCTATTTGTTCGGCACGAGCGTCCAGAGTCTGTTGGCTTTTCTCTTGAAACTGTTGTAGTTCCATTTCTAACCGGGCCATGGCCATATAGCATTGTTCTCTTTCTATGTCAAATTCTTCTACTAGTTTGCTACTTTTGACCTCGGCAGTGACAAGTTTTTTCTCAATCGGGCAACTTTAATATTATGTTCATCTTTCAATTATTGGATCATTCGAGCCCTTTCCTCAGCATTTCTAGCCAATTGTTTCTGAACCCCAATTAATTCTTTTTCGGCTTTGTCTAGATCAAAACTGTAGTCGTTCACCTTTTGCCGCAAATTAACAATCAATTTTTCATCCCGGGCATGTCGAACTAGGGTTTCAGTTGCTGCTCTGATTTTTAGAATCTGAGGTTTTAATGTCTCATTTTCCTTAATCAATTGTTTCTTTTCACCCTCATCGGCCCCTGCTTGTAAGCTGCTTTCAAACTTGAGGTCTTGAACTTGCTTTTCTAACATAGTGATTTTGGCTCGGTATTCATTCTCCTTAGCCAACCAATCCCATTGCTCCTTTGACAGCTTGGCAAATTCTTGAATGTGAGGTCTCTTCATTGGTCTTTCATGCTCAAATTCCCTTCTGTACCATGCGAAATAACCAGGTGACACTTCGCCTCTGGCCCGATCCCTTACACAAGTGTCCACTTTCAAACAGTGGCACTCATTTCATAGTTGTCAGACTTTTGCCTGAGGAAATTGCCCATCAGACTAATCTCTATCACTTGAATGCTAAGATCCCCATCTTTTGGCACTATTTGATATCTTCCGAGTTGCCGTAATTCTTGATAAGGCGCATAAGGTTGGATGCTTTTGAGTCCCATTAAAATAAAGTGTGATCCTTATCTTGTCATGTATATGACTTCATTGATGGGAAACCGAATGCCCATTCGATCTGACTAGCAGTAAGTGATCAGAAGTATGTGATCCAACCTTTAGACCCCTCCGTTAACTTGACCCCTTTTATCCTCGGGTAGAATTCTTCTATGCAAGTATTTTCTGATGATCCATAACTCAGAAACTGAGGGTGATGGCATAAATGCTCGATCATCCACATCTGTAATAGCAAATTGCACCCTTCGAAGAAATCTTCTCCAGCTTTATAGGCTGTGAGAGCACGAAAGATATTGGCCACTATCATCGGTGCCAAAGTACTATTGTCATGTGTAAGGAGAGTACTGACAATCCCGGCAACTCTAATGTTGATGTTCCCATCTTTCCTTGGAAATATTATCAAACCCAGAAAGGCCGGTTTGCTTTACTGCAGAGTTTGTTCGTTGGATAATTAAATCCTCCAACGTGACTATATCTACGATATATAAACTTCATAATGCAAAACTCGTGGACCAAATCTTCATTGTCAACACTTCTGGCTATTTTCAAAGAGTCGAGGAATCTGTGTGTGGTGATGGCTCTTGGAGCAATCGGATATTTGTCTTTCAAAGGGACCTCATTCTTACCGATGTAATTAGCAATCTCTTCTAGTGTCGGAGTAAGCTCAAAGTCCGAAAAGTAGAGCACATTGTGTGCGGGATCCCAGCAGGTGACCAAGGCTCGAATAATATCTCTCCTGGGTATGATATCAAGCAGCCCGGTAAGACCTTTCAAATATTGTGTGACCTCATCTTATCCATCTTGACCCAAGTCATTGCACCACAGTCGTAACTCCAAAGGGATCTTATTCATTAGTGAAAAAGGTTTATTTTGCATTGTGTTCATCTTGCACATTTATTAAAGGTAATTTAAACACATATTATTTGACCTAAAAGATAAAAAATATTTTTTCAAAGGAAAATTTTTTTCATCCTTTTTTCAAAAAGCCCCTATTTGCGAATACGACCTTTCAACACTTCTTCCGAAGATTTTAAGGCTGTATTTATTATTTAGGGAAAATGACTCAAAAGTGGCCATTTTTGCGCAAACAGCCTTCCGGTGTCCTTTCGGAACATTCGGCGATTTTCAAAAACAACATCACTTTGATTTATTAATATTTTTGGTTATTTTTTGAAAATGGGTGGTTGGACCCGTCATGGGTTGCCTACGTATCTCGCCAAGTGGTGAGAATCAAACCAACGTAGTTCGGTCAAATTGTTTTTTTAGACCAACTATTTTAATGTTTGACAAAATTGACTTATTCTAACTATTTTTAATATTTTCCACAAAATTTTGACAGCGCTTCGTCAGTATTTTTAAAAAAATTCTACTTTTCTCTTTTCTTATTCAAGTATTTAGCCGGTCAGCATAATAGCCCAGGACAAATAAATGCAACACACAATCATGCTCGATCGTTTATATTCGGGTTACCTGTCCTAGACTGACCCAACCCCTGTGTTGAGTCCCTTAAGTTAGATATGATGCAAATAATCGTCCTAATTCTAGGCTCAATATCCTGATTTTTCATTGGTACTAGACTGTGTACCCGAGTGGACAACTCGGGTCGACCAGTAAGCACATCTCCAGAGGTAAGAAGAGAAGGGTTTTCGGCACAATTTTTATATACAATTCACGTAATATCAAAGCGGTAAATATTTAGCAGATTAATCAAGAACATATAATGAAATAAGATATAAACAAAACAGCAATATAACTGAGCTCGAATTCTTAAACCTTAAACCGAAGTTCTGGGTTTCTTATCCCCAGCAGAGTCGCCAGAGCTGTCACACCTCCTTTTTCTTACCACTTATTTTACTACCCCCCCCTCCCCCCGAGAAGGCATATAATAAAAAGGGAAGGAGTTTTTCCACTTAGGACGGTCGGAATGGTATTTATTTATTTAGATTTAGAACGCCGAGGAAATTATGACTCGGTTACAGTCCGCGAATCAGAAATCCGGATAAAGAATTCTATTACCCCGTGATAAGGTGTTAGGCACTCCCGAATTATGTGGTTCTAGCACGATCGCCCAACTGTTGCGTTGTTTTTATCTGATTTCTTTATATGTTTTGTTTTTATGGGCATTTATTAATGTTCCGCTTTATCATTTTTAAAAGAATTGCAACGTCGTGAAAATGCATTTCAGGTCACACCGTACCAGTACGCCTGCAGCTTTTAATGCATTTCGACATCGTTGAGATTTGGATTTGGGTCACATAAATGTGCACCCGTATTAGGAATGTATGTTAAATTATGCCTAATGAGGTCTATTCTTGTTATATTTGGGAAAGATCGTGAAATTGTCTAAACGATCCCTCCAAGTCTAAAGTTTCAATTTTATTCGGGGGCCCCGTGCGTTTTATATTTATAACAAGGCTCATCCCTTATTTTTAAAAGGTCAATTCTATTTGTGCACTATATTTTCTATCTCTGTTTTTTCTTCCTAATATAGCTATTTTACAGCAGTTTTGTACTATTAATTATTAGAGTCCATGCCATTATTCATTATTGGGCCTGGACTTTAGACTAGCTTAACAGTTTGCAGCCAGGTGTAACAGGACCTCTGGGCCCAGCGCATATTTCCGTTTCTGTTCGCAGGCACGAATGCCATTTCAATTTGATCGGGGCCTGGATTCACAATTAGGACCAAATCATTCATATCTAAAGCAGGATAAGGACTAATTAACAATTTATAACAGTACTTATGAACATATATCAATCAGTATTGACGGCTAATGGTTTCTATAATATCAATAGGCTTTTGAACACTGATAGTTTTAACATTTGACAATTAACTAAGAAACTTGTTATATATTTTAAATCAACGTTGTTATTTAGCTAGTGAATTAGCAGAATCTGGTATTGAATTATCTATCTACTGAGCCACTATTTTGCAGAGTTATTTATTCACTTTTATTTGACTGGAAAACGATATTCTACATTTCAAATAAAACAAAGCTCGAACTACCGTCAATATTACTCAAATTATCATATCACCAAGTTTACAACAAGTTCTGTAACTAAACCAGTTTAAGCAGTGATAAAACAGTAACGCGATTTGTTATTCAACTACTCATGCTTGTCAAATTAAATGATCCATCCAGTCCAATACTTATTACAAGCAGTTCCTATATGAATTACAAAGATCTAAGCATTTATAACTACAAAATGAAAGAACAAATATACAATTAGGTAACTAAAACTAGTTAACATTTCGTTTCTTCAACAAGCAATTCAATTACAGCTCCAGGACGTAGTAGTGTAACTGATTCAAGTGACAAAACGATGAGTTCTAGAAGTGGAGAAGAAGGAAAATCAGCAACAACAACAATTAGATAGCAACAGCAGTAGAAGTAAATCAACACGGCAACAGCTACCAAACTTTAGAATGTATATAACCCAGCAAATTAACCAAGCAAGTAGGAACATCCAGCAAATTCGATCAAAACCAGTGAAGAACAACCAACAGAGATTTCAAAATATCACTCGAACTAGCAGTAACTGAAAACCAGCAGTATTTTAGTGTGTATTTGATATATTTTAGTGTATATGAATTCCTGAACTTCTGAACCTTTCAAAATTTTCGAACCCCCTAAATTAGGCCTGAAGGGGCCTATTATAGAGTAGAATGGGAGGGAAATTTGAATTAATTATTCAGATTTCCCACTCCTACTCTTTTTGATTTATTTCAGTTAAGTATAAGGTATTTTTTATAAGAATACACTTGAACCCCTGCTAGAAGGTTCCAGGATATTCAATACCATTCTATTAGCCGTTAATTCCATTATTGTCCTCACTTGCTAAGGGTTATTGCATATTCACCATTTAACTATGCCTGATTTACCCCATATTATTCAACTAATTACATTAAAACCAGGCCCAATTGTCTTTTATGCCCTCACTATGTCACGACCCAAACCCTGGTCGTGATGGCGCCCAACACAATGCTAGGCAAGCCCGACCATATTATCCTTTTAGCCAGCCAATTATTAAATAAATTAAACTTAAACAGTAGTTAGTCATAACAGGTGATAACCGAAACGTCAAAACATACAAAATACGGTCCCAAACATATCGTGGTGTCACGAGACTGAGCCTCTACAGAATAGCATCCTAATACAACCAAGTCTAGACAAATAGGAAATCAACAAGATGATAAGGAAGGAGAAAACAAGCTCCGCGGACGCTGGCAGCTACCTCGTAATCTCCGCAAAAGTAGGTATGAATCAGCAGCTACAATGTCTCAACTGCTCTCGGGCACCTGTGGATCTGCACCAAAAAGTGCAGGGGAGTGGGGTGAGTATATTTCAACTCAGTGAGTAACAATAATAAATAATAACTGAAAGTAAGAACTCCCTGTGCTATCACTTAGCAGTTCTAAGGCAATCTTCACAAGTACGTCATCACTATAGTAGTACTTTAACCTCCAATCTACGTTTATCTCTACAAGATCTCCACACCGAACAAACCCTCGCTCGTACCCCTACGGTGTACGGCCATCTCAACATATAAAGGCACATACTTATGTCTATAATGTATAAGTATCTAAGTAAATAGTAGGATATGATTAAGTATAATGCTGCGGCGCGCAGCCCGCTCCAATACATATACTGCTGCGGCGCGCAGCCCGCTCCATTTAACGTCGACGGCGCTCACTGGGGGTGTATACAGACTTCGGAGGGGCTCCCTAGGCCCAAGCGCTATGGTGCTATGGCGTGCAGCCGGGTCCACCATATATCACTGCGGCGTGCAGTCCGATCCAACATATATACTGCTGCGGCGTGCAGCCCGATCCCATAATATACCAGCGCTCACTGGAATGTGTGCAGACTCAGACTCCGAAGGGGCTCCTACAGCCCAAGCGCAATAATACTGCGGCGTGCAGTCCGTCCCACATGTATATTACATGTATATCACATGTATATTACTGCGGCGTGCAGTCCGATCCAATATAGGTATCTATATACATAATACCTCATAATGGGTCCTCGACCCTATCCCAGTCAGTATGCACTTGGCCTCTCAGGCCCAATATAATATCTCATAGTGGGTCCTTGACCCTATCTCATCTCAATCGGTATAGACTTGGCCTTTCAGGCCCACTCACCTAGAACAGGGAATTCCACCCTAGATAATCTCTCTCAATGTACACATCTAGTACGGGCTCATATTATGCTATACAGCTAGAGCTATGGCTGAGTGTATATTTCCAACACGATATAAAGGTCACCTAGCTCTATAGGTTCCCTAATGCTCTACCAGATCGGCACAAGGCCCCAAACATGGCTATTAGCCCAATGGTACAGTTATAACCTCAGTAACAGTCATACAACAGAGTATTCTATTAGCCGGGAAGGACTAAGTCCGAACCCCTATCACAATGTCACCACGCCCGTCATAGAACGCGTGTCTCATCTCAATATAGCACTGTAAAGTGCTAGTACGGGGTTTCAAACCCTCAGTACATTATTTACTACCACCACTCACCTCGAACCGGTAGAAGCTTCAATCCGCCTTGCGCTTGCCTCGCAAATCAATCTCCTCGGATGCCAAATCTGCTCAAAGTCATAGAGAATGCATCAATATACGCTAATTTCACGAAATTCATTCGAAATAACCCAATTTATATCAAAACCCACAAGTTGTCAAAACCCGACTTTTGGTACACTTGTCGAAAAATTACAAAATTTACATATTCGGAATCCTCATCTCGATACGAGTCTAGGCATATAAATTTTACCAAAATCGGACTCCATTTGCCCACTCAAATCAGTGTTTTTCTTAAATTTAGGCCTAGGGCTCAAACCCACCTTAAATCTTCCATTTACAGGGATTTAACCAAGGATTTCATGTTAAAATGATGTAATTAAGCCACAAAACTTACCTCCAACGAATCCCCGATGAATTACCAGCAATTCCCGTGAGTTTCTCTCCCTAGAACTCAAAAATGGCGTTTTGGGTTAATGAACCCGAGAGCCCTCTGTTCTGTGATTTTAATTCACTGCCAGACGATTTTACCCTACGCGTTCGCGATGGTCTCCACGCGAACGCGATGCCTTGCTCCGTTCCTTCATCGCGAACGCGACGTAAAGTCACGCGTTCGCGAAGACCAATCTTCCTAGCCCGGATTTTTCCTCTACGCGTTCGCGTCCCATACCACGCGAACGCGATGCTTCGTCTTTTCCTCTTACGCGTCCGCGTCCTTCACCCACGCGAACGCGATGCGTTCCAACCTTCTCCTTCGCGAACGCGGCATGTTACCTCGCGAACGCGATGGCCAATTGGCCCCAGCCTACGCGAACGCGGCAGTGCCCTCGCGAACGCGATGACCATTTTCCCTCAGCCTACGCGAACGCGGGCCTAGCCCTCGCGAACGCGAAGGCTTAACTGGTGCCCAGTGGTCTGCAATTTACAGCAGGCCATTTCTTGCTTCCAAATGTCGGATGATGGTCCGGATTCACCCCGAGGCCCCGGGACCCCAACGAAAACCACCAACATACCCCAAAACACGATACGAACTTGTTCCAATCATAAAAACACCATCCTAAACATCAAAATCACCAATTACACACGGATTCAAGCCTAAATTTCTTAAAACTTTCCGAATTACACATTTGATGAAAAACCCGACCAAACGACGTCCGAATGACCTGAAATTTTGCAGGCACATCCAAAATCACCTAACGGAGCTACTGCAACTGTCGGAATTCCATTCCGACTCCCGGATCAAAATCTCACCTACCGTTCGGATTTCGCCAAAATTCAACCTTAGCCAATTCAAGCCTATTTCTACACCGGGCCTCCAAATTCAATTCCGATCGCTCCCCTAAGTCACAAATCACCTTCCGGAACTAACCGAATCATCGGAATCCGATTCCGAGCCCTCTAACCAAATAGTCAACTCCGGGTTGACTTTCCTTATTCAAGCTTCCTCCAAAAAGCCTATATGCCTCATTTCCAATTTAATTTCACTCCTAACTCCCCCGATAGACTCTAACACTTATATAAAAGCATGAATTATGTAATTACAACATAACGGGGTGGTAATTCCCGTGACGACGGGCCGGGTCGTCACATTCTCCCCTCTTAAGCAAACGCTCGTCCTCGAGCGGGTCAAGAAACATACCTGAAGTCTCAAATAGCTGAGGGTATCTGCTCCGCATCTCCTGCTCAACCTCCCAAGTAGCCTCCTCCACGGGTCGACCTCTCCACTGAACCTTAACCGATGCAATCTCCTTGGACCTCAATTTTCTCACCCGACGACCCAAAATAGCAATAGGCTCCACATCATAGGACAGATCACCATCAAGCTGGATGGTACCGAAGTCTAATACATGAGACGGATCTCCAATGTACTTCCGGAGCATAGACACATGGAATACCGGATGAACGCTGGATAAACTGGGTGGCAAGGCTAACTCATATGCCACCTCTCCAACTCTCCCGAGTATCTCAAAAGGGCCAATATACCTGGGACTCAACTTCCCTTTCCTCCCGAACCTCATGACACCCTTCATGGGTGAAACCTTCAACAATACTCTGTCACCAACCATGAAAGACAACTCTCGAACTCTACGGTCCGCATAACTCTTCCGACGAGACTGTGCTGTACGAAGCCTCTCCTGGATCAACTTTGCTCTATCCAGAGCATCCTGGACTAACTCAGTCCCTATCAATCTATCCTCACCAGGCTCAAACCATCCCACGGGAGATCTACACCGTCTGCCATACAATGCCTCGTACGGGGCCATCTGAATACTCGACTGGTAGCTGTTGTTGTAGGCAAACTCAGCAAGTGGTAAGAATTCATCCCACGAACCACCAAAATCAATCACACATGCCCGCAACATATCCTCCAGGATCTGAATAGTACGCTCAGACTGCCCGTCTGTCTGGGGGTGAAATGCTGTACTCAACTCAACCCTCGTACCCATCTCTCGCTGAAATGCTCTCCAAAACTGGGAAGTGAACTGAGTGCCTCTGTCAGATATAATAGACACTGGGACCCCATGCAACCTGACAATCTCCCGAATAAAGATCACCGCCAACCGCTCCGATGAGTAAGTAGTACTAACTGGGATGAAATGTGCGGACTTAGTCAGCCGATCAACGATCACCCATACCGAATCAAACTTCCTCGCTGTCCGAGGTAGCCCAGTAACAAAATCCATGGTGATCCTCTCCCATTTCCACTCGGGAATAACCATACGCTGAAGAACACCGCCCGGTCTCTGATGCTCATATTTGACCTGCTGGCAATTGAGGCACTTAGCTACATGCCTAACAATATCCATCTTCATTCTCCTCCACCGGTAGTGCTGTCTCAAGTCTTGGTACATCTTTGCGGCACCTGGGTGAATAGAGTACCGCGAACCGTGTGCCTCCTCAAGTATCAACTCCCGCAAACCATCAACATTGGGCACACATATACGGCCCTGCATCCTCAAAACACCATCACTGTCGATAGTCACATCTCTGACATCATTATGATGCACTCTGTCCTTAAGGACAAGCAAATGTGGGTCATCATACTGTCGCTCTCTGATGCGATCATATAAGGAAGATCGAGAAGCAATACAAGCCAACACTCGACTCGGCTCCGAAATATCTAATCTCACTAGCCAATTGGCTAGGGCCTGAACATCATAAGCAAAAGGCCTCTCCCCAACTGGGATGAAAGCTAGGCTGCCCATGCTAACCGCCTTCCGACTCAAGGCATCGGCCACCACATTGGCCTTTCCCAGATGATACAAAATAGTGATATCATAGTCCTTAAGCAACTCCAACCACCTCCGCTGTCTCAAATTAAGGTCCTTCTGTCTGAATAAGTGCTGAAGGCTGCGATGATCCGTGAACACCTCACATGAGACACCATACAGGTAATGCCTCCAAATCTTCAAGGCATGAACTATGGTTGCTAGCTCCAAATCATGAACAGGGTAGTTCTTCTCGTGGGGCTTCAACTGACGAGAGGCATAAGCAATGACCCTACCCTCCTGCATCAACACACAACCAATGCCCACTCCTGAGGCATCACAATATACAGTATAAGAATTTGACGTTGTCGGTAGAATCAAGACTGGTGCTGTGGTCAGTGCTGTCTTGAGCTTCCGAAAGCTCTCCTCGCACTCCTCGGACCATAAGAAAGGAACACCCTTCCGAGTCAATCTAGTCAAGGGTGAAGCAATAGAAGAGAACCCCTGAACAAATCGGCGATAATACCCTGCCAATCCCAGAAAGCTACGGATCTCAGTAAACTGAGGTCGGTCTGGGCCAACTCTGCACTGCCTCGACCTTCCTCGGATCTACCTGAATACCATCACAGGACACCACGTGCCCTAAGAATGCCACGGACTCAAGCCGGAACTCACATTTGGAGAACTTGGCATACAACTTCTCCTCTCTCAATCTCTGCAACACAATAATCAAGTGCCGAGCATGCTCCTCCTGGCTACGAGAGTAGACAAGTATGTCATCAATGAATACGATCACAAATGAATCAAGATACGGCCCGAATACACTGTTCATCAGATGCATAAATGCTGCTGGGGCGTTGGTCAGCCCAAAAGACATCACAAGGAACTCATAGTGACCATATCCGGTCCGGAATGCAGTCTTCATAATGTCAGACTCTCTAATCTTCAGTTGATGGTAGCCCGAACGAAGATCAATCTTCGAGAACACCCTAGCCCCCGGAGCTGATCAAATAAATCATCAATACGAGGAAGAGGATACTTATTCTTCACTCGTTACTTTGTTTAGCTGCCGATAGTCAATACACATCCTCATAGATCCGTCCTTCTTCTTAACAAACGAGACCGGTGCACCCCACGGCGACACACTCGGCCGAATGAACCCCTTATCTAGGAGTTCCTGAAGCCGCTCCTTCAATTCCTTCAACTCAGCTGGTGCCATACGATACGGAGGAATAGAAATAGGCCGAGTGCCCGGCACCAAATCGATACCAAAATCAATATCCCCGTCCGGCGGCATGCCCGGCAGGTCTGAGGGAAACACATCAGGAAAGTCTCGCACAATGGGAACAGAATCAATACTGGGAGTCCGGGCCTCGACTTCCCGCACAAATGCTAAATAAGAGAGACATCCCTTCCCAACCATTCGTTGGGCCTCGAGGAAAGATATTACCTTGCTAGGTACATACTGAGTCATGCCTCGCCACTGGATCCGCTGAATGCCCGGCATAGCCAAGGTGACTGTCTTAGCATAACAGTCCAGAATAGCATGACACGGAGATAGCCAATCCATGCCCAATATAACATCAAAATCAATCATGCCGAGAAGCAACAGGTCTACTCGGGTCTCCAGACCTCCAATAGTGACCAAACAGGACCGGTATACGTGGTCCACAACAATAGTATCCCCTACCGGGGTAGATACATGCACCGGCAGCTCAAGACTCCCTCGGGTCGTGCCCAAATGAGGAGCAAAATATGTAGACACATAAGAATAAGTAGAACCGGGATCAAACAATACCGAGGCATCTCCGTGGCAGATTGAAATAATACCTGTAATGACAGCATCAGAAGTAACAGCCTCAGATCGGCCCTGAAAAGCATAGCATCTAGCCTGACCGCCTGATCGGCCTCCCCTCGAGGGCGACCCCTAGCTGTCTGACCCTCACCCCTAGCTGGCGGGGCGGGTGCTGAAGTAGAAGGACCAGATGACGAGGGCTGCCCCCTCTGCTGATAAGATCCGGAAACAAGACGGGGACACTCCCTACGGTGATGCCCAAACTCTCCGCACTCGTAGCAACTCCCCGGTGCTGGGTACTGAGACTGATAAGGACCTCTGGCGCTGGAGTGGCCAGCTGATGAACTAGGCCGAGATGAACCCCGAGCAGATGGGGCCTGTGAAGAACTCTGAGCTGGCATGGCACTGAGAGATGGCTGGCTCTGGTTCGAACCCTGATAACCCTATCTAGAAGACCATCTGCCACGATCGGAGCGACCCGACTGCGAAGATCTGAAAGAGCGACCTCGGCTCTGTTGACTCTGGCCTCTAGTCTGAGTACCACTGGAACTAGCTGCACCTCAAGGCCTCTTGGCCTCCCTCTCATCCCACTGTCTGCGACAATCTGTCTCTATGTCGTGAGCAATATCCACGACATCCTCAAATGTACGACTCAAAACCCTCTCCCGAGTCATCAGAATACGAATGGGGTAAATGAGGCCGTCCACAAAGCGCCCAATCCTCTCTCTGTCGGAATGAACCAACCACGGTGCATATCTGGACAACTCTGTAAATCTGATCTCATACTCTGACACTGACATGTCCCCCTGACGGAGACCCTCAAACCGCCTACGCATCTCCTCTCTCTGAGATCGAGGCACCCATTTCTCCAAGAACATAGTGGAGAACTCCGGCCATGATAGTGGTGCTGCCCCGGCTGGCCTGCGGCGCTCATAAGCCTCCCACCAAGCGAAGGCTGGTCCCTGAAACTGAAAGGTAGTGAAAGATACCCCACTGGACTCCAATATCCCTGCCGTACGAAGCATCCGACGGCACTTATCCGGAAAACCTTGGGCGTCCTCGCCCGGAGCACCAGTGAACACTGGAGGAGATAACCTGGTGAACCTCTCGAGACGACGTTGCTCATCGTCCATCATGGCTGGGACCCTATCCCCCTGAACCTGATCTACTAGCTGGACTGGAACCACAGGCTGAACTGAAGGAGCCTTAGGTGTCTGCAGGACCTGCACTGCTGGCTCTAGAGTGCATGCTGCGGGGGTCTGATGACCACCCCCGGTCCCTGATGCAGCTGCTGCGGTAGTAACTGAAACCGCCTGTGCCAGGCCAGTGCAAACTGCTAGTATCTGAGCCAGGGTCTCCTGTAGACCCGGAATGACAATGGGCACAGCTGGTGCCTGATCTGGTGTTGCTGGCACCTCTGCAACTGGGGGCTGTGGGTCAGCTGGCACTGCCTCAGCTGCCCTAACTCCGCCACGACCACGACCGCGTCCACGGCCTCTAGTAGGTGGTAGTGGTGGTCGTCCTCCACGTCCGGATGATCGAGTTCTCGCCATCCGCGAGAGAATAGAATGTCAAAGTTCAGTTCAAGTCAAAAGTAATCGCACGACAAGAATTCCAAGAATTGAAACTTTTCCTAAAAAGGTTTGCAGCCTCCCGAGGATAAGTACAAGCGTCCCCGCACCGATCCACGAGACTCTACCAACCGGCTCATGACTCGCGAGACCTGTTAACCTAGGCTCTGATACCAACTTGTCACGACCCAAACCCCGGTCGTGATGGCGCCCAACACAATGCTAGGCAAGCCCGACCATATTATCCTTTTAGCCAGCCAATTATTAAATAAATTAAACTTAAACAGTAGTTAGTCATAACAGGTGATAACCGAAACATCAAAACATACAAAATACGGTCCCAAACATATCGTGGTGTCACGGGACTGAGCCTCTACAGAATAGCATCCTAATACAACCAAGTCTAGACAAATAGGAAATCAACAAGATGATAAGGAAGGAGAAAACAAGCTCTGCGGACGCTGGCAGCTACCTCGTAATCTCCGCAAAAGTAGATATGGATCAGCAGCTAAAATGTCTCAACTGCTCTCGGGCACCTGCGGATCTGCACCAAAACAGTGCAGGGGAGTGGGGTGAGTATATTTCAACTCAGTGAGTAACAATAATAAATAATAACTGAAAGTAAGAACTCCTGTGCTATCACTTAGCAGTTCTAAGGCAATCTTCACAAGTACGTCATCACTATAGTAGTACTTTAACCTCCAATCTACGTTTATCTCTACAAGATCTCCACACCGAACAAACCCTCGCTCGTACCCCTACGGTGTACGGCCATCTCAACATATAAAGGCACATACTTATATCTATAATGTATAAGTATCTAAGTAAATAGTAGGATATGATTAAGTATAATGCTGCGGCGTGCAGCCCGCTCCAATACATATACTGCTGCGGCGCGCAGCCCGCTCCATTTAACGTCGACGGCGCTCACTGGGGGTGTATACAGACTTCGGAGGGGCTCCCTAGGCCCGAGCGCTATGGTGCTATGGCGTGCAGCCAGGTCCACCATATATATATATACATTTATAATTATACTGCTGCGGCGTGCAGCCCGATCCCATAATATACCAGCGCTCACTGGAATGTGTGCAGACTCAGACTCCGAAGGGGCTCCTACAGCCCAAGCGCAATAATACTGCGGCGTGCAGTCCGTCTCACATGTATATTACATGTATATTACATGTACATTACTGCGGCGTGCGGTCCGATCCAATATAGGTATCTATATACATAATACCTCATAATGGGTCCTCGACCCTATCCCAGTCAGTATGCACTTGGCCTCTCAGGCCCAATATAATATATCACAATGGGTCCTTGACCCTGTCTTATCTCAATCGGTATAGACTTGGCCTTTCAGGCCCACTCAGCTAGAACAGGGAATTCCACCCTAGATAATCTCTCTCAATGTACACATCTAGTACGGGCTCATATTATGCTATACAACTAGAGCTATGGCTGAGTGTATATTTCCAACACGATATAAAGGTCACCTAGCTCTATAGGTTCCCTAATGCTCTACAGATCGGCACAAGGCCCCAAACATGGCTATTAGCCCAATTGTACAGTTATAACCTCATTAACAGTCGTACAACACGGTATTCTATTAGCCGGGAAGGACTAAGTCCGAACCCCCTATCACAATGTCACCACGCCCGTCATAGAACGCGTGTCTCATCTCAATATAGCACTGTAAAGTGCTAGTACGGGGTTTCAAACCCTCAGTACATTATTTACTACCACCACTCACCTCGAACCGGTAGAAGCTTCAATCCGCCTTGCGCTTGCCTCGCAAATCAATCTCCTCGGATGCCAAATCTGCTCAAAGTCATAGAGAATGCATCAATATACGCTAATTTCACGAAATTCATTCGAAATAACCCAATTTATATCAAAACCCACAAGTTGTCAAAACCCGACTTTTGGTACACTTGTCGAAAAATTACAAAATTTACATATTCGGAATCCTCATCTCGATACGAGTCTAGGCATATAAATTTTACCAAAATCGGACTCCATTTGCCCACTCAAATCAGTGTTTTTCTTAAATTTAGGCCTAGGGCTCAAACCCACCTTAAATCTTCCATTTACAGGGATTTAACCAAGGATTTCATGTTAAAATGATGTAATTAAGCCACAAAACTTACCTCCAACGAATCCCCGATGAATTACCAGCAATTCCCGTGAGTTTCTCTCCCTAGAACTCAAAAATGGCGTTTTGGGTTAATGAACCCGAGAGCCCTCTGTTCTGTGATTTTAATTCACTGCCAGACGATTTTACCCTACGCGTTCGCGATGGTCTCCACGCGAACGCGATGCCTTGCTCCGTTCCTTCATCGCGAACGCGACGTAAAGTCACGCGTTCGCGAAGACCAATCTTCCTAGCCCGGATTTTTCCTCTACGCGTTCGCGTCCCATACCACGCGAACGCGATGCTTCGTCTTTTCCTCTTACGCGTCCGCGTCCTTCACCCACGCGAACGCGATGCGTTCCAACCTTCTCCTTCGCGAACGCGGCATGTTACCTCGCGAACGCGATGGCCAACTGGCCCCAGCCTACGCGAACGCGGCAGTTCCCTCGCGAACGCGATGACCATTTTCCCTCAGCCTACGCGAACGCGGGCCTAGCCCTCGCGAACGCGAAGGCTAAAATTTCACCCAGTGATCTGCAATTTACAGCAGGCCATTTCTTGCTTCCAAATGTCGGATGATGGTCCGGATTCACCCCGAGGCCCCGGGACCCCAACGAAAACCACCAACATACCCCAAAACACGATACGAACTTGTTCCAATCATAAAAACACCATCCTAAACATCAAAATCACCAATTACACACGGATTCAAGCCTAAATTTCTTAAAACTTTCCGAATTACACATTTGATGAAAAACCCGACCAAACGACGTCCGAATGACCTGAAATTTTGCAGGCACATCCAAAATCACCTAACGGAGCTATTGCAACTGTCGAATTCCATTCCGACTCCCGGATCAAAATCTCACCTACCGTTCGGATTTCGCCAAAATTCAACCTTAGCCAATTCAAGCCTATTTCTACACCGGGCCTCCAATTCAATTCCGATCGCTCCCCTAAGTCACAAATCACCTTCCGAAACTAACCGAATCATCAGAATCCGATTTCGAGCCCTCTAACCAAATAGTCAACTCCGGGTTGACTTTCCTTATTCAAGCTTCCTCCAAAAAGGCTATATGCCTCATTTCCAATTTAATTTCACTCCTAACTCCCCCGATAGACTCTAACACTTATATAAAAGCATGAATTATGTAATTACAACATAACGGGGTGGTAATTCCCGTGACGACGGGCCGGGTCGTCACACACTACTTCAAAGTTATCTTTAGAATTACCCTTTTATATTCTCTTTTAACCCATTATACTTCATATATATTTACCCGACATGCCCTTAGGTCTGTTAAGACCTGGGGTATTCAGCAGTATTTAAAATATAATGCCTAGACTTAACTTTATCTTTTCACCAATTTTTAGACTAAGTAAAACTTTTCAGAGTTAACCATTTTTCAAAAATAGCCACAAATGGCTTTACAAGTCAGAAGTTACACTGTGTTGCAATAATAGACTCATTGATCATTTGCATATATAGCCCTATTGTGACTAAGTACTCAAAAGTTCAGAAAAGCCAAACATATAAATCGTATTTGCAATAATAGCCAATTTCATGTAATTTTGCACACATAACCCTAATTTCAACTAACTTTTAACTAATCAAAATTCAGAGGGACAAATAGATAATGGCTGAATCCTAATCAACCAAAACCCTTAGTCAAAACGGGATCTATTACTCAAGAACATCAAACAGCTAATAGCATGCGATTTAACAAAATAGCTTTAACCAGAACAAACACAGTACTTAATCAACTTCAAATATACACAGAGATATCATGCAATAGATTCAGGTTTTAATTAAATAATAACATAGAAGAGTGAAGCACAGAAAACAAAAGTGGTTCAGGGATACTTAGCATTTGGAGTCTCTTTTTCCTTTTTCTTTCTTTCTTCTTTTCTTTCTTTTATTTCATTGTTCTTCATTTTTCTTCCTTTTTTCTTGGTTTTCTGATGGTTCAAAGACTCTGAGTCTCTTTTTGACAGTTGATCTTCCAGGTAGACTCTAGAAGTCTTATTTGGATGTTAAAGGGTGGTTTTTTAAGTCTGGGGTTTGATTTGAAAAGGCTTTGGGTTTGGGATGTCCGTCGGAGTAGGGTTACGGCGGAATAATTTTTAATATTCCATAAGTAGGGCTGATATTCGAGGGGTGGGACTTAGATAGGGTGATAGAGGAGTTCAAGGTGGTTCTGGAGTGTAAAGGTGGGAGACTGGTTCATAGTTTGGGTGGTCGCCGGCTAGGGTTCCGGCGACCGAAATTTCAAGATCTGGGAGAGATGGTGGGGTATTTGGGTAAGGTTAGTGAGATAAGGTGGTAAAGGAGGTAGAAGGGGTTTAGGGGTGAAGGACCTTGGTCGGAGAAGATGATCAGAGACAGACCACCGGTAGGTTCCGATGGCCTGTAGAGAGGAGGATGGGAGAATAGGGGCGGCTAGGGTTTCTAGTCTGTAAGGGGGAAGAGTGTATAATGAGGCTTTGAACGGAGGGGTGTAGTTATATATTGAATATGTATCTTTCATTTTCAGCTATTAGGTTAGGCAAGATGAACTGCCAGGATCAAATTGCCCTTTAAACGACGTCGTGTAATTTAAGTAAAGACTTATTCTCGTCCGTTAGATTAGCTTCTTTGATGGCTGTGATTTATTCGATTAAATTGTGTCGTTTGGCTTAAGTGTGACATTGATTACATCTGTTAGATTAATCAAATGGATAGTTGTGATTATTTCCTTTAACGACGTTGTTTCGTTTACTCAGCCACTGCCTATCTTGGTCCGTTTGATTGAATTTATTAACGGCCCAGATCCTTTCTCTTTGTACGTCGTCGTTTAAATTTGTGCTAAGACAGCCGGTTCAATTTCAAATTGGGCCAGGTCTGTTATGTGTATTAATTGGGCTAGTATTTATGGATTTTGGCCGAAAAGGCCTTGTATTTTTGTATTTTATCTTGTTTTTGAATTTTTTAATTTGTATTTATTTAATTATTTCTGTATTTTCTTGTATTTTACACTTGTTTTCCTTAGTATTTTATTCCTAATGTATTTATCCCCTTTATTTTGTATTTCTTATATTTTTCTTTGATTTTCTAAATTTCTTTAATAATTCTCTTATTTTTTGACATTTTCTAATTAATTTCATTTTGTATTTTTTGTTTTAATTTCCTTCACTTTATTTTCAATGATTAAAACAAACACTGATACTTTTTACACAATAATCAACCAATTTCAATCAAAATCTTTTTTGTTTATTTATTTTGAAATTAATTGCTTGGGACAAAAATCACGTGCTCACAACTAGTATAGTAGATTGGATGCATTAGCTTGTTTTTCCGCTATCCCATCACTACTCCCACTATGTAGGCACTGGCATGTCACGACCCAGATTTTCCCCCGACATCGGGATCATGATGGCGCCTACTCGTGGTAGCTAGGAAAGCCAATTCATTCAACATTATCATGTTCATATCATCATTTTTATACTCATACTTAATAACAAGAGAAATAACTATTCAATTAATGAATGCGGAAGTCTTTCTAAATAAAGATGAATAATAATAGCGTAAAATACTGATAAAATCCTCTTACCCAAGACGTGAAGTCACACTACACATAATGGTCTGAAAGGAAATAATAAATATTTGTCTATCTCGGAACAATGAGACCATAGCAAATAACATAAGTAAATAGAAGAAACGCCGGGCCTGCGGACTCCTGCAAGCTACCTCGGTCTCGAAATGCTCAAAATTCCCACGAGTACCCTACTGCTCCTACTACTCCTGCTCGAAACCTGGACCTGTGCAAAAATGCACAGAAGTGTAGTATCAGCACAATCCGACCCCATGTGCTGGTAAGTGCCTGGCCTATCCCGGCGAAGTAGTGACAAGCCTAGGACCAAACACTCACATAAACCTGTGCAGTTATATATATGTACACACCACAAGATAAGAGGAATACCAAGTATTAAATTAAACAAGAAGTATCATAATAGGGGAAAACACATAATCAGCAACTTTTATTAAATCAGTAAAGAAAATCAGAGTATAATGAAAATAGTTAATATCAAACAAGGAAAATGTCAAATAGTTGCACGGCATCACCCGTCGTGGTTTTACTCTCATCCTCGCTTCCATGGGACGGCATGATCCTTCGGGCATGGTTCAAATAACAACGGCATTGAATGTTCCTTCGTGCATAATCAATATCACAAGGCACGGCATGATCTTTCGTGCATAATCAATAACAAGGCACGGCATTACCCTTCGTGCATAATCAATAATATAAGGCACGGCATTACCCTTCGTGCATAATCAATAAAACAAGGCACGGCATCACCCTTCGTGCATTATCACTCTTCCTCGCCTAAATAGCAATCACAGTTAATGGCGAAAGAATGAAAACAATAATCTTGAACCGTCCCGAGAAGGGACACAATAATCATCACAACAAGGTCCCGGCAAGGGAAACAATAATCAACTTCACAATAAAGTCCTGGCAATGGAAAACAGTAATCAAGTTCACAACCCGGCAAGGGTTCAAGATTATATCTTAAAAACACCCCACAATAGATATCAACAAAAGACTCATGGTCATGCTAGACGCCAGTGTATGGATGCTCGTCACCACAGCCCATACATCGCACTCGATCACATAGCAATTAGCACGTTAATCCTATTCCCTCAAGCTAGGATAGATCAAACACTTACCTCTAAGCCTTGAAGTCCAAATTATCCTTCAACTATAGCTTTACCTCGAATTTCAGCTTTCAACTTGCTCGAATCTAATCACAATTGATTTGATTACATTAATAAATACTATGTATCTTGGTTTGGATGCTTAAAAATGGTTTTCTTAAAGTTTATACCAAATTTTCCCAAAACGCCTCTGGTTTCACATGGTCGGAACTCGGGGTTCGGACCAAAATCTGGTTACCCATTCCCTCACGAGTTCAAATATATGATTTGTTTCAAAATCGGACCTCAAATCGAGGTCTTTCTCCAATTCATGAAAACCTAGGTTCTACCTAAAAACAAGAATTTCTACCATGAAAACCTATGATTTCTCTTGAAAAAACATGTTTAATGATGTTAGGAATTGAAAGAATTAAGTAAAAAGTGACTTACAAGTGTTTTGGAGTGATTTTGCTCTTGGAGAATCGTGTGTGGTGTGTTGGGTTTTGAAAGAATGAAGAAAAGAGGTGTGAAATTCGTTTAAGTATCAGATTGCACAGCTGTGGTTATGGGAATTGCGAACGTCTGTTCGCAATTGTGAACATAGCAGGTTTGGGGACTGTTGCTCTCGTATTTGCGAGAAAGGTTTGCATTTGCGAACTCTGGCCCGATCTGCCAGTCTCACATTTGCGAGATGTTCTTCGCATTTGTGAAAGTGAGGCTTCCCTACCCAGGATCGCATTTGTGACCCTTTGTTCGCATTTGCGAACACAGACCATCTAAGGGCCTTTTCGCATTTGTGACTAGTTGTTCGCTTTTGCGAACTTAGCATGATAATGGCACACTTCGCAATTGCGAGTATTTTTTCGCAATTGCGAAGACACCAGCTGGGTGAAAATACCAGCTGTGTTATTTTTCAGAATTTGCTCCAACGGCCTATCAAATCTTTACTCGAGCCCTCGGGCTCCAAACCAAACATGCACACAACTTCAAAAACATGTTACAAACTTGCTCGTGCGATCAAATCGCCAATATAACATCGTTTCATCAAATGCCTCAAGTTCATGATTATTTTCCTTTAACTTCATAAACTTTCAAATTTGGAACTCAAGGTTCAAAACACATCAAACAACATCCAAATGTCACCAAACTTTGCAGAAAGCATTTATATAATATTTAAGACTTGTACCGGGCGTCGGAACCAAAATATGAGCCCGATACCATGGTCGTTTAATCCATTTTCATTTAATAATTTCAGCAAAAACAATTTATCAGAAAAATTCATATCTTGGGCTTTAGGCCTCAGAATTTGACTCCGGACGCATGCCCGAGTCCCATATTTTCCTATGGACCTTCAGGGACCGTCTGATCTCGGGTCCGGGTCCGTTTACCAAATATTTTGACTGAAGTCAACTATACCCATATTAATATCAATTTTCTTCAAATGTTTCATAGAATTCACATATTCTAGCACAAAATCTTTTTGGCTACATGCCTGGATTAAGAACATAAATCGAGGCAACATAAAATGAGGTTTTCAAGGCCTCAAAAGTGCGGGACAAGTGAGGAAAATAGGTAATGACCATTTGGGTCGTCACATCCTCCACCTCTAAAACAATTGTTCATCCTCGAACGGACAAGAGAAGGAAGTACCTGAGTCGGGGAACAAATGTGGGTAGCGGCTCCGCATATCAGACTCGGACTCCCAGGTCAATGCCTCAGGAGGCTGACCTCTCCACTGAACATGAACAAAAGTATAACTCTTCGACCTCAACTGTCGAACCTGGCAGTCTAGAATGGACATTGGCTCCTCCTGATAAGATAAATCATTGTCCAATTCGACAGTACTGAAGGCTAACACATGTGTGGGATCACCGTGGTACCTCCAAAGCGTAGATACATGAAAAGCTAGATGCACGGCTGATAAGCTAGGTGGAAGAGCTAGTCTGTAAGCCACCTCTCCCACTCGGTCCAGAATCTTAAATGGACGAATGTAGCTAGGGCTGAGTTTGCCCTTCTTTACGAACCTCATCACACCCTTCATAGGCGATACACGGAGCAATACCTGCTCGCCAACCATGAAATCTACATCTCGAACCTTACGATCCGCATAAGTCTTCTGTCTGGACTGAGCTGAACGCAATCTCTCCTGGATAGTCTTGACCTTGTCTAAGGCCTCCTAAACTAAATTTTTACCCAACAACCGAGCCTCTCCTGGCTCAAACCATCCGACCGGAGACCGACATCGCCTACCATACAATGCCTCGTACGGGGCCATCTGAATGCTAGACTGGTAGCTGTTGTTGTAGGCAAACTCTGCTAATGGCAGAAACTGGTCCCACGAGCCCCCAAAATCAATGACACAGGCTTGGAGCCTGTCCTCAAGGATTTAAATAGTCCACTCGGACTAACCGTCTGTCTGAGGATGAAAAGTTGTACTCAAATGGACCTAGGTGCCTAACTCCTACTGGACCGCTCTCCAGAAATGCGAGGTAAACTGCGTACCCCGATCTGAGATAATTGACAATGGCACCCCATGAAGATGAACAATCTCCCTGATGTAAATCTCTACAAACCTCTCCGATGAGTAAGAGACAGATACTGGAATGAAGTGTGCTTGGTCAGCCTATCAATAATGACCCAAATAGCATCAAATTTCCTCCGAGTCAAAGGAAGTCCAGTAATGAAGTCCATTGTGATCCGCTCCCATTTCCACTCGGGAATTTCAATTCTTTGGAATACGCCACCAGGCCTCTGGTGGTCATATTTCACCTGCTGACAATTTAGATACCGAGCGACATATGGAACGATGTCCTTTTCATCCTTCGCCACCAATAGTGCTGCCATAAATCATGCTACATCTTCGCGGCGCCCAGGTGAATAGAATACCACAAACTGTGGGCCTCCGCTAAGATCAACTCCCGAATCCCCTCAACATTGGGCGCACAAACTCGCCCCTACAATCACAATACTCCGTCATCATCTAGAGTTACCTTCGTAGCACCTCCCCGCTGTACAGTATCTCTCAAGTCACGCAAATGTGGATCATCAAATTGCCTCTCACGGGTATGCTCCAATAGAGATGAACGAGCGACCGTGCAGGCTAACACCCTGCCAGGCTCAGAAATGTCTAGTCTCACGAACTGGTTGGCTAAGGCCTGGACATCTAGAGTAAGTGGTCTTTAAATGACCAGAATGTACGCGAGACTACCCATGCTGGGAGACTTTCTACTCAATGCATCGGCCACCATATTGGCCTTACCAGGGTGATATAGGATAGTAACATCACAGTCCTTCAGCAGCTCTAACCATCTCCTCTGTCGCAAATTCAACTCCTTTTGCTTGAATAAGTACTGTAGGCTTTTGTGATCCGTGTACACCTCGCACGCCACACCATATAGATAGTGCCTCCAGATTTTTAAGGCATGAACCATTGCTGTCAGCTCAAGATCATGAACCGGATAATTCTTCTCATGTATTTTCAACTATCTCTAAGCATAAGCAATAACCTTACCATCCTGCATCAATACCGCTTCAAGCCCGTACGGGATGCATCACAATAAACTGTGTAAGGCCCTGCACCGTACGTAATATCAGCACTAGTGCTGTAGTCAAGGCTATCTTGAGCTTATGAAAGCTCACCTCACACTCATCTGACCACTTGAACTGGGAACCCTTCTGGGTCAACCTGGTCATCGAGGCTGCAAGAGAAGAGAACCCCTCTACAAATCGATGGTAGTAACATGCTAACCCCAAGAAACATCGGATCTCGATCACTGAAGCTGGTCGAGGCCAATTCTGGACTGCCTCAATCTTCTTTGGGTCCACCTGAATACCCTCCACTAATACGATATGACACAGAAATGCCACCGAACTCAACCACAACTAACATTTTGAAAATTTGGCATATAGCTGATTATCCTTCAGGGACTGAAGAACCACTCTGAGGTGCTGCTCGTGTTCTTCCTGGCTGCAGGAGTATACCAGGATGTCATCTATAAAGACTATCACGAACAGATCTAAATAAGGCCTAAACACCCGATTAATCAACTCCATGAATGCTGCTAGAGCATTGGTCAAACCGAAGGACATGACCAAGAATTCATAATGCCCGTATCTAGTGTGAATGGCTGTCTTAGGAATGTCAGTTGCCCTGATCTTCAGCTAATGGTAGCCCGACCTCAAGTCTATTTTTAAGAACACCCTCGCTCCTTGGAGCTGGTCAAACAAATCATCAATCCTCGGCAGTGGATACTTGTTCTTTATCATCACTTTGTTTAGTTGCCAAAAATCAATACACATCCGCATCGAGCCATCCTTCTTCTTCACAAATAATACAGGTGCACCCCAGGGAGAAACACTGGGCCTGATAAAGCCCTTTTCTAGAAGGTTTTGCAACTGATTTTTTAACTCTTTTAACTCCGGTGGGGCCATACGATAAGGTGGAATAGAGATGGGTTGAGTGCTTGATTCACGTCCAAGCAACGGTCGTAGTCAATATAACTTGGTTTAATAAGTCCAAGATCGATCCCACAGAGAATTAACCTATCAATCACAACTTTCACAACCCAAGAGTACTTACGAATCAAGTTCCCAAAATTTAGAATATCTTTGTGTATGATTTTCGAATAGCTAGTTTGCAAGAATTAAAGAATGCTTTAAAAGAAAGAAGTGAATGTTGAATAAAATAATATAGAGAAAGACTAAGGTGTTGATTTCCCCTATTGATGGAATCCCTTATCGTTATGCTCATACAAATTGTTAATATATTCTATCAATCATGAACGCTATGTGTATCGTAACCCTCTCCCGAGCAATTACAATAATTTACTAGTGCACTCTCCCGAGCTACCCTAGCTAGCTTTAATTTGAATAGTTCACTTTAGATTGCACCCAAGACTTCGTTATTCCTAATCCCGTCTTTACGCCTAAAATTATAGATTCCTCTAATAACCTAGGTGTGGTGTTGTTCAACAATAAACCTAAATATGCACTCTTTTCCAAGTTATGCACACTAAATAGGCACCGCTAATTGGGAGCTCTACCAATTAACTATAATAAGAATGAAGTTGAACAAATAGAAATCTAAGTCACAATTTGTAATCACATAAATGATAAGTTCATCTATCAATAGGTTCCATCAAAACCTTAGAAAAGAATTTAGCTACTCATGCTTGAAGAAACAAGAATAATAATTGAAATCATAAAGAATTGCTTGATATAAAATAATAGAAAGAGTTTTGAGAGGAATCTCTCCTACTAAACCTTGCAAAAGTATTGAAGAAATAAAGTACATGCCTCTATGGGGCAAACTAGGGGTTTATATAGAGGTTTTAGGGCTAAGAAAACAAATTAGAATCCAATTAGGATAACTGCCGCTGGGACCTCCGCGGTTCGTTCGCGGCCGCGAGCGGACCGCGAACAGTCAAGATTCAGAGGGCTTCGTTTTTCGCGGTTCATCCGCGACCACGAGTGGACCGCGGATGAACAGTGCTTCTGTTTCTTTACTGCTTCGTCCAGCCCTCTCCACTTTAGCTCTTCTCTTGGCCTTTTCATCAACTTATGGCTTCAAAATGGCTTTTTAAAGCATCCAATGCATCACATGTACCTGTAAAACACAATCAAACACTAATCAAAGCATTTTGTCCTCTTAACAACATTGTTCTTCTTTTAACTCTTGTGAGGCTATACGATAGGGTAGAATAGAGATGGGCTGAGTGCCCGGTGCCAGATCGATACATAAATCAATATCCCTGTCGGGTGGAATGCCCGACAGGTCCGAAGGGAAAACCTCGAGAAACTCCCGTACAATAGGAACTGAATCAATAGAAGGAATTTCCGCGCTGGAATCACGAACATACACCAAATAAGCTAGACACCCCTCCTCGACCATACGTCGAGCCTTAACATAGGAAATAACAGTGCAAACAGAGTGGCCTGAGGTCCCTCTCCACTCTAGTCGGGGTGATTCTGGCAAGGCCAAGGTCACTGTCTTGGCATGACAATCTAAGATACCATGATACGGGGACAACCAGTCCATCCCCAATATAACATCGAAATCCACCATGTCTAATAGCAACAAATCAACACGGGTCTCAAGACCCCCGAATATAACTACGCACGAACGATGCACCCGGTCGACTACTATAGAGTCACCCACTGGTGTAGACATATAAACTGGAATATCCAGGGCATAGCTAGGCACGACCAGATACGGTGCAAAGTAGGAGGACACATATGAATATGTAGACCCAGGGTCAAATAATACTGAAGCACCTCTGTCACAAACCAGAATGGTACCTGTAATCATAGCATCTGACGCCTCTACCTCTGGCCTGGCTGGCAAAGCATAAAATCGGGGATCAGCACCACCTCTCTGAACTATGTCTCTGGGAAGGTCATCCACCGCCTCACCTCTACCCCTGGCGGGATGGTCTCCACCTCTACGGTCTCGACCTCCACCTCTACGATCTCTTCCCCCGCCTCTAGCTGGCTGGGCAGCATGTAGGTCAGCTGGGGCCTGAATCATGGGATAAGGACCCCGTTGCTGAGTGTTGCCCATCACTCGAGGGAAAAACCTGACAAGATGACCTGGGTCACCACAACCGTAACAACATTTAGGCTGATGGGGCTGCTGGCCCTGACGACCTGAATGGCCCCCACGAATACTCTAAAAGAGGCTGAGCACTAATGGGAGGTTGATCTGAATACTGCTCACAAAACCCATGATCACCTGGTCCACCCTGCAAAGCGTGGAGGGCTGACTAAAAAGGCCTGGAAGACTGGCCCCTATTAAAAGATTCCCTTCCTCCAGATGAAGAACCACTAAATCTGCCGGAGTGACAAGGCCTCTTGTTTGAAGGATAACCACCTCCCCGAGCAAGAGCCATCTCAACTCTACGAGCTGCATTAGCTGCCTCCTAAAAAGATACATCACTCCTAACTCCCACAGCCATTTGAAGTCTAATCGGTTGATTTAGCCCATCTATAAACCTGCGGACTCTCTCCCAATCTGTGGGGAGTATCACAACCGCATGACTCGCTAGATCAACGAACCTCGTCTCATACTGAGTGACATTCATAGTACCCTGCTGGAGGCGCTCAAACTGCCTCCGAAGTGCCTCTCGCTAAGTAACAGGGAGAAACTTCTCCAGAAATAACTCTACAAACTGGTCCCGTGTCAAAGCCGGGGACCCTGCTGGTCGAGTCAAATAGTAATCTCTCCACCAAGTCTTGGCGGATCCTGAAAGCCTGAATGTACAGAAGTCAACTCCATTTGACTCCACGATCCCTATAGTCTTGAGAATCTCATGGCAACTGAATAAGAAATTCTGAGGATCCTCCGATGTGGCACCGCTGAAAGTAGTGGTAAACAGCTTGGAGAACCGATCAAGTCTCCATAAGGAATCAGAAGTCATGGCTGTTCCATCTCCGACATTGAGCTGTGGTACCTGACTGAGTTGCCACAGTTGGCAGAACCACTTGTGCCTGAGGCTGGGGAGCTACTGGCTCCGGAGTACGTGCAACAGGAGTCTAGACCCCTCCTCCAGACTGAGAAGCGGCTGGTGCAGCTGGTAATAAGCCTGTTCTAGAAACACTATCCATAAAACCCGATATTCTAACCAGAGCCTCCCGAAGATCTAGGGTAAACAAGACCTCCCCTGGGACTTGAGCTGGGCCCACTGGAGCTGCTGGGACTGGAACCTCCTCATCAATCTCAATATGAGGCTCCACCTCTGGAATAGCTGACTGGGGCTGAGCTCTGCCCCTACCACGGCCTCTGATACGGCCTCGGCCCCTGCCCCTCACGAAAGTTGTCTGGGGCTCAGACTGCTGATCAGTGGATGAAGAAGCGTGTGTCCTCACCATCTGCGAAAGGACAGAGTAAAAATTCAATCAGTATTTGAGGAACAAATAGCACGACAAGAAGGAACAAATGAGAGACCCTTTCCTAACTCAATAGACCTTGGAGGACAAGTACAGACGTCTCTGTACCTACCCCTCAAACTCTGCTAAGCTTGTTCGTGAGTGGTGAGACCTATGTAACCTAGAGCTCTAATACCAACTTGTCACGACCCGGATTTTCCCCCGTCATCGGGATCGTGATGGCGCCTACTCGTGGTAGCTAGGCAAGCCAATTCATTCAACATTATCCTGTTCATATCATTATTTTTATACTCATACTTAATAACAAGAGAAATAACTATTCAATTAATGAATGCGAAAGTCTTTCTAAATAAAGATGAATAATAATAGCGTAAAATACTGATAAAATCCTCTACCCAAGACGTGGAGTCACCAACTCACGAACTACTAGAGAATACTACACATAATGGTCTGAAAGGAAATAATAAATATCTGTCTATCTCGGAACAATGATTCCACAGCAAATAACATAAGTAAATAGAAGAGACGTCGGGCCTGCGGAGGCCTGCAAGCTACCTCGGTCTCGAAATGCTCAAAATTCCCACGAGTACCCTACTGCTGCTGCTGCTCCTGCTCGAAACCTGGACCTATGCAAAAATGCACAGAAGTTCAGTATTAGTACAATCCGACCCCATCTGCTGGTAAGTGCCTGGCCTATCCCGGCGAAGTAGTGACAAGCCTAGGACCAGACACTTACATAAACATGTGCAGTTATATATATGTACACATCACAAGATAAGAGGAATACCAAGTAACAAATTAAACAAGAAGTATCATAATATGGGAAAACACATAATCAGCAACTTTTATTAAATCAGTAAAGAAAATCAGAGTATAATGAAAACAGTTAATATCAAATAAGGAAAATATCAAATAGTTGCACGGCATCACCCTTCGTGCTTTTACTCTCATCCTCACATCTATGGCACGGCATGATCCTTCGTGCATGGTTCAAATAACAACGGCACGGAATGTTTCTTCGTGCATAATCAATATCACAAGGCACGGCATGATCCTTCATGCATAATCAATAACAAGGCACGGCATTATCCTTCGTGCATAATCAATAATATAAGGCACGACATTACCCTTCGTGCATAATCAATAAAACAAGGCATGGCATCACCCTTTGTGCATTATCACTCTTCCTCACCCAAATAGAAATCACAGTTAAGGGCGAAAGAATGAAAATAATAATCATGAACCGTCCCGGCAAGGGACACAATAATCATCACAACAAGGTCCTGGCAAGGGAAACAATAATCAACTTCACAATAAAGTCCCGGCAAGGGAAAACAGTAATCAAGTTCACAACCCGGCAAAGGTTCAAGATTATATCTTAAAAACTCCCCACAATAGATATCAACAAAAGACTCACGGACATGCTAGACGCCAGTGTATGGATGCTCGTCACCACAACCCATACATCGCACACGATCACATAGCAATTAGCACATTAATCTTATTCCCTCAAGCTACGATAGATCAAACACTTACCTCTAAGCCTTGAAGTCCAAATTATCCTTCTACTATAGCTTTACCTCGAATTTCAGCTTTCAACTTGCTCGAATCTAATCACAATTGATTCAATTACATTAACAAATACTATGTATCTTGGTTTGGATGCTTAAAATTGGTTTTCTCAAAGTTTACCCCAAAATTTTCCAAAATGCCCCTGGTCCCATATGGTCGGAACTCGGGGTTCGGACCAAAATCTAGTTACCCATTCCCTCACGAGTTCAAATATATGATTTATTTCAAAATCAGACCTCAAATCGAGGTCCAATTCCCCAATTCATGCAAAACCTAGGTTCTACCCAAAAACAAGAAATTCTACCATGAAAACCTTTGATTTCTCTTGAAAAAACATGTTTAATGATGTTAGGAATAGAAAGAATTAAGTAAAACGTGACTTACAAGTGTTTTGGATTGATTTTGCTCTTGGAGAATCGTGTGTGGTGTGTTGGGTTTTGAAGGAATGAAGAAAAGAGGTGTGAAATTCGTTTAAGTATCACATTGCACAGCTGCGGTTATGGGAATTTCGAATGTGTGTTCACAATTGCAAACATAGCAGGTTTGGGGACTGTTGCTCTTGCATTTGCGAGAAAAGTTCGCATTTGCGAACTCTGGCCCAAGCTGCCAGTCTCGCATTTGCGAGATGTTCTTCGCATTTGCGAAAGTGAGGCTTCCCTGCCCAGGATCGCATTTGCAACCCTTTGTTCGCATTTGCGAACACATGCCATCTGAGTGCCTTTTCGCATTTACAACTAGTTGTTCGCTTTCGCGAACTTTGCATGATCCTGGCACACTTCGCAATTGCGAGTATACCAGCTGGGTGAAAATACCAGCTGTGTTATTTTTAAAAATTTGCTCCAACGGCCTATCAAATCTTTACCCGAGCCATCGGGCTCCAAACCAAACATGCACACAACTTCAAAAACATGTTACTAACTTGCTCGTGCGATCAATTGCCAATATAACATCGTTTTCATCAAATGCCTCAAGTTCATGATTATTTTCCTTTAACTTCATAAACTTTCAAATTTGGAACTCAAGGTTCAAAACACATCAAACGACATCTAAATGTCATCAAACTTTGCAGAAAGCATTAATATAATATTTAAGACTTGTATCGGGCGTCGGAACCAAAATACGAGCCAGATACCATGATCATTTAATCCATTTTCATTTAATAATTTTAGAAAAAACAATTTAACAGAAAAATTCATATCTTGGGCTCTAGGCCTCAGAATTCGACTCCGGACGCATGCTCGAGTCCCATATTTTCCTACAGACCTTCCGGGACCGTCTGATCTTGGGTCCGGGTCCGTTTACCAAAAATGTTGACTGAAGTCAACTATACCCATATTAACATCAATTTTCTTCAAAGTTTTCATAGAATTCACATATTCTAGCACAAAATCTTTCCGGCTATATGCCTGGATTAAGCACGTAAATCAAGGCAATATAAAATGAGGTTTCCAAGGCCTCGGAAGTGCAGGAAAAGTGAGGAAAATAGGTGATGACATTTTGGATCGTCACATGGCATCACCCATGAGTTCGAACGGTAGCTCCCAATCGGGGGAAACAATGATGGATGTTGTGACTAGCCTCTTTTTCAGCTCCTCGAATGCTACCCTACAATCATCAGAAAACAAGAAGGGGTGATCGTTTTCTAACAACTTACAAAGAGGGTTAGAAATTTTTGAGAAGTCTCTTATGAATCTCTGGTAGAAACCGGCATACCTAAAGAAGCTCCTGATTGCCTTGACTAAAGTTGGAGGAGGCGGCTTTGCTATCACATCTACTTTAGCATGATCCACCCCAATTCCTTTGCTTGACACCCGGTGTACTATGCCCTATTGTACCATGAAATGGCACTTCTCCCAATTAAGAACCAGGTTAGTCTTAGTACACCTTTTTAGCACACGAGTCAGATTTATCAGGCACTCATCAAATGAGTTCCACACCACTGAGAAATTATCCATGAACACCTCCATTATGTCATCTATCATGTTAGTGAAGATGGCCATCATGCACCTTTGGAATGTGGCCGGTACATTGCATAGGCCAAAGGACATCCTTCGAAAGTCATAAATGCCATACGGGCAAGTGAAGGAGGTCTTCTCTTTGTCCTCTGGTGCAATGGAGATCAAATTGTACCCTGAGTACCCATCCAGAAAACAGAAGTGTGACCTCTCTGCTAATCTGTCTAACATTTAATCAATGAAGGGAAGTGGGAAGTGGTTTTTCCGGGTGGCTAGATTTAACTTTTTGTAATCTATGAAAATTCTCCATCTTGTGACGGTTCTCGTAAAGATTTGTTCATTGTTATCATTTTTAACTTCCATCATGCCACCCTTTTTAGGTACACATTGAGCCAAACTAACCAGTTGCTCTCAGAGATTGGGAAAATGATTCCCGCATCTAACCACTTTATCACTTCCTTCTTCACCACTTCCTTCATGTTGGGGTTCATCCTTCTTTGGTGTTCCCTAGAAGGTTTGTATCCCTCTTCTAGCAGAATTTTATGCATACATTAGGCGTGGCTGATCCTTTTTATGTCTGCCATGGTCCACCCAATGGCAGTATTACACTCTTTGAGTACCTGCAAGAGTTGTTGTGCATGCACATCTAACAAACAAGATGATATAATACAGGTAATAGGGAGTCAGGTCCAAGTAACTCATACCTGAGATAGGCTGGCAATGGCTTCAATTTCAGCTCTGGTGGTTCTTCAATGGATAGCTTAGCTGGAGAAGTTTTTCTATTTTCTAAGTATAAGGGCTCAAATTCAAGAGTTCTGTCCCAAAACCTTCTGCCCTCTAAAGACAACACCCATTCTGCTTGTTCTTCTCCATTCACCTCATCTAAATTCATCAGACATGCAGCCAGGGGGTCCTCAATTGTCAACATCTTATCATCAGTTTCTACAATTACATCCACAACATCAATAAGAGAGCAATTGGTGAATTAACTTAGTCGTCTTATAGATTTCTACACATTGAATGTTATCTCTTCGATGTTCAGTCTCATCTTGAGCTCCCCAGTCTCACAGTCAATGAGAGCTCTCCCAGTGGCCAAGAACAGTCTTCCCAAAATTATAGTAATTTTTTCATCCACCTTGCAGTCTAAGATCACAAAATCTACAGGGAACACAAATTTCCCCACCTGAATCAACACATCATCTAGGACACCAGATGGTCTTTTTACCGTCATATCAGCTAGCTACAACAACTTAGAGGTGGGCCTAGCTCTTCCAATTCCTAGCCTCTTATAAATCACTAGGGGCATAAGATTTATGTTGGCCCCTAGATCACAAAGTGCCTTAGCGAAAGCAAAATTACTAATAGTGTAGGAAATTGTAAAGCTCTTGGGGTCAGATAGCTTCTCCGCAATTGGTCTAGTCACCACTACACTGCAGATCTAAGTAAGAGTCATCATGGCCAAGTCTTGGAAATCAAATTCTTGGGAATTAAGTCCTTCATCATTTTTGCATACCCAGGCATCTCTTTCAAGGCATCTATCAATGGAATATTTACCTAGATTTGTTTCAGCATCTCCAAGAATTTCCTGCACTGCTCCTCTTTTTGATACTTAGATAGCCTCTGAGGGAAAGGTGCAGGAGGTCTCTTCTTCCAATGATTTGGGATTGATATTTATTAGCTACTACCTCAACAACTGGTTCTTGGGCTATCTCAACTTCTTTCTCAGTCTCAATCTGAATATTATTTGCTTCCTAGGCAGGCTGAACTGTCACCTTTGTCAGTTTCATTGACTCATCCGGCTCAATAGACACTGCTATGAGTATCCCAGGCTGTCTAGTCTCTCGATCCCTCTTTTGCTCTATATCTAAATCTCTTCCATTGTGTAGACTCACTACCATCAGCTGCTTTAGGCCTTGATCTTTTGGATTTGTCTAGGTGTCTGCAAGTAATGTCCTATGAGGGCAATTGTTCAGAGACATCGGAATTTGGCCTATCTGCACTTCAATATTCTTGATAGATGAATCATATGCATCTACTCTCTTACTAATTTTTGCATTATACCCAATAACCTACTGCATCATTATCGCAAGTCTAGCAAACCCATCTTCCTGTCGTACCATGCTGCTGCTGAGGAGGAAGATACCCATGATATTGATTCTGTTTGGTAAGGTGCCATATTATTAGGGGGTCTCATACCTCCCAAGTTTCTATTGTTGAACTGTGGCTGGACTAGTCTATATGGTTGCTGCTACTGACCCCAATTTAGACCGTTCGGTCTCTAGCCTCTATAGTTAGACACATAATTCATATCTTCAGGGTAGTAATGATGTTCAAGTTCTGCATTCCACTAGTTACCAATTGGCTGACTAATTCAAGTTGCACACAAGCCCCCATTGGTAGTATACACAATGCGTACCTGGTGCTTCTTCCCTGACTATTCCACCTTTTTGGTGAGTATACTCATCTGTGTCAATAAGGTGGCCATATTTTCAGCCATAGATTTGGATAAATCTAAGGGCACTGAGTGTACCACTGTGGTGATAGGTGCATTCCTGGTTATCCATCCTGAGTTCTATGCCATCTTGTCAAGCAGACTCTGGACATCTCTCCATGTTTTTCTAAAAAATGCTCCACCAGTTGAACCATCAACTATGTTCTTTATATTATCTAACAATTTCATGTAAAATTGCTTCCCCAATATAAGATCTGGCATACCATGGTGTGGACATATAACTATACTCCCTTCGAAGCATTCCCATATTTCATGTAGTGTCTCCACTGTCTATATTTAAAACTCAAAATTTCATCAATTTGTTGAGCAGTCTTGTTAGGTGGGTTGGATTTCTTGATTAAATCCTCCCTAGTTGTTATAGAATTTATGGGGAGTGAGTTTAGCCAGTCTGAGTAGCTCTTATCACTGATAATGGGAACAACAATAACTTGATTGCTTCTTGAGTTATGTTGGGCTGCCTTTGGCTTTTGCAAATTGATAGGAAATTCTTCAAGTGCTGATCTTCGACTTGTGACCCCTAAAATAGTCCCTTGTTCTGCAATAAGTGAAGCATGTTATTTGTGATTTGGAATGATTTAGGTTGTATCTACGGGACTACATTCGTTGTGGCCAGATTTTCAGGTATAGATTGTGCCCAGTCATAGAGAGCAACCTCTGGCACTATAGGTGCAGGTGGATTGTTTTTGTGATCTCCCATGTTCGGTTCAAAATGTTCAATTATTTTTTGTTGTTTGCTTTTCCTGTTGGCCCGGTTCAAGGCCTTAAAGACATTTTCGGGATCTGATAGAGCTTTGAATACTTTACCAGTTCTCGTTGAGTTTCTAGGCTTGCACCCATAAAACCAAGTCAACAAATATTAAAATTTCAATGTATAGATTGGGTAAAGAGAAAACTGACTAGACTTAGAAGTTTTGTATTTCTTTTAATTGTAATTGATAGGCAGGGGATGTTGCTTTGATGGCAAGCAACCTCCACTTCCGACCAAGAGGTTGTGAGTTTGAGTCTCTGCAAAAGCAAGGTGGGAAGTTCTTGGGGGGAAAGGATGTCGAGGGTCTATTGTAAACAGCCTCTCTACCACATGGTAGAGGTAAGGTCTGCGTACACACTACCCTCCCAGACCCCACTAAGTGAGATTATACTGGATAGTTGTTGTTATTTCTATTGTAATTGTTAACACTGTTAATTCTCCGACAACAGCGCCAAAATTTGATCACACCCAACTATACCTTATAAAAAGGACACACGATGTTGCAAATATAATCTGAGTATTTAGCCCAAAATCGAACCCACAAGAAATTAACCTATCAATTACTTCTCGTTAGACTTACTAAATTTCACGGAATTAATTTCCCAAATGTTGTAAATAACAATTGAGGGTATTTCTACTAACTACGAATAAATGTAAATAAGCAACTGAAAACTAATTGTGATGAGTTGTAAACAATTAAGAGAAGGTTCTAAGGTTATGATTTCATTTATTGATGGAATCCCTTTCAGTTATGTTGCCCATAGATTCACCTAATTATCTATATCAATCATGAGCACTCTTACTACCATAAATCTCTCCCTAGTAGTCACGATAATTTACTAGACACACTATCCCGAGATACGCTAGCTAGCTTTATTTATTGCAGCTCATTTTAGATTGCACCCAAGGCTTTGTTACCCCTAATCCCGCCTTTAAAACCTCAATTATTGATCCCTCATATACTTTGGGAGTAGTGTTGTTCAACAATTACCTAAATATGCACGCTCTCCCAAGTTATGCACACTAAATAGGCAAAGTTAATTGAGGATCATATCAATTAACTACAACAAGCACATAGTTGAACAAATAGAGATTAATCAAGCAAACTATATTAAAATGACAAAAAGTTCATCCTTCAATATGTTCCATCAAAATCTTAGACTAAATATTTAGCTACTCAAACTAGTGTTCATCAAAATAATATTCAAATTCATCACAAATCGTAAAAACAAAAGGATGAAAGGAAGAACTCAGTGTTGAATCATCCTCCTTGCCTCTTGCCTCTCCTTTTCTTGAACTAAGCTATGAAAACCTTTATAACCAATCCTTGGGCTAGCATGACCTTCTATAGGTTAAGTGAATTTACCCCCGGACTTCCAAGTTTACCCCTGAAAATTACTATTCCGTAACTAGGCTAGAGTGGTCGCGCTAGTGGGCGCGTTAATGACCGCGCATATGCCCTATCATTCTGCCTCGACCATCTGGGCTAGCGCGGTCGCGCTAGTGGCCGCGCTAGTCCAGGCCTTCATTTTGTCTATTCTTTTTCTCATCTTCTCACGTACTCAGCTCCTAGGGGTTTTGCATGCTTCAATGTAGCTCCAATCACAGCTTTAAGGCCTCATACAAGCTCCTCACTCCTGCAACGTGTGAAATTCATAATTAGAGCCCATTTTTTTATCATTTTACTATATTTTCATATTGAAACATAACCAAGCTGGGGCATAAGCAATTACCAAATTACATGAATCTAGCATATTATCGATGAGCTTCGCATATTGTGTTCAAGTGTGTGACCATCTCATCTAAAATTTTAAGCGATTAGAGAGACCATACTTATATTTACTTAATTATGTCTTTAACACACTAACACCTCATTTTTTGTGCGAGTGAGAAGCTTCTTCTGACAACAACAAAAAAACAGACAGAAGCGGTCAATTTTGAATGATTACAAACCAAAAATTCGACCGAAATAGGCCGATTTCCGGTATTATACAATAACAACATTGATCCAGTAAAATTTCACTAGTAGGGGCTGAGAAGGATAGTATGTACAAAGATTTTATCCCTGTCCCGAGGAAGTAGAGAGATTTCATGTATTATGCCAAAAAAAAATGATGGAATTCGATTGCTTCATAAATATTAAAAAGGCTATATATATATATATATATATATATATATATATATATATAAGCCAACTTACGTTATTAGTGGATGGCATAATTTCTTAAGACCTTGCCATATTTAGGAAAATGAGTTGTTCTTTTTCTAATTTTGTTATTCGTTGAATCCATTTCATCACCTACGGAGAAATACTTGTAAATGGCAAATGGAGTTCAATAATTGTTACTCCCTCCTGTCCACAAAATAGTTTGTGTGGCTAAACTATTCTTAGTTAATTAAATGTTGCAGACTGTACTAGTGAGATTTTATCGATTTTAGTGGAAGTAGAGAGATTTTACGTACCTAAGAATAAATTTGAAAGTGTAACATTAATCTAATAATATTATTGAATCTCCATGTACAGTTTCCTATAGTTCCACCACTACTTGTATAAAATTGATTTAATCATGTCTACAGTCCTGATTCTCCTGAATAATGTTATTATGTGAGTTACAGAAATATCTATGTTGAGTACCTTACAGTTGCAGGATTTATAATTTGAAGAGGACCCTTGGCGTAACTGGTAAATTTGTTACCGTGTGACCAGTAGGTTATCGGTTCAAGTCGTGGAAATAACTTCTTGCAGAAATATAAAATAAAGCTGCATGCGATAGACCATTGTAGTCCGGCCCTTCCTCAGACCTCGCTCGTAACATGAGCTTAGTGTAGCTACCCTTTTTCTTCTTACTCTTAACTAATGTTATATCATGAAAAATATTGTTCTTTTTATCTTTCTTAATTATACCTTATCAAGTCTAGCTATGTTTATGTGAATGAACTTGGTAACTAGAATCTATGACCGATTATTTCACTAGTCGTATCAATATAAAATAAGACAATATAGCATTTTCTCAACTGTTATATAACCTTCATCCATCCCTCAAATAGGTTGATATTTGCACTAAAATCGAAGCCGAAAGAGGGAAATACAATGTCAAAGTTCGAAGATTTTAGGTTATTTGGTTTTGTAAAAGAAATCGATGTTAACTTATATATATATTGATAGTGCAAATAGGGGCAGCTGAAGTATACAGTGTCTAATGTCAAAATTTAATATGAGGTATAAAATTTCTTTAAAAAAAATTATAAGATATGTTTTTATTCGAAGTCTATTTTCCTAACTTTTTGAGATAAAAAATTATTAATAGTTTCTTTTTATAATCGATTTTCTCTAATAGTCATGTTCAATTGATAATATAACTAACTCATTTAATCTTTCTTGAGATATTATTGGTATTAGATAAGATTCGAAGAGTAATAAAAGTATAGAAATATTGAAAATTTAAATGTATTGTTCAACATTTGAACTAATGAAATATTTGAAAAAAAAGGTGAGTAATAAAATCTTGGAGAAAAAAGTGAGTAAGAATATCAAATAGCAAGACAGAAAAAATACAGAATTTTATGAGATATGAAGAGATTAAAAAAAATATTGACTTGGACAAAATTAATCAAGATATTCCAAAAAATTTAATGAAGTAAAAAGTGAAAAACTGAAATACTGGAAAAAATATTATCTACCCATTTTTAAGTAAGTCAAATTATTACCTTATTTATATATCTAAAAAGTTTTCTTTCCTTTTATATTAAAAACTTTATTTTTGTATTTAAAATATTAAATATTATTTTTATATAACATAAAATTTGGGGGCCTAAGGCACACGCCTTACCCCTCATTACTATGGAGTCGGCCCTGAGTGCAAAGAAATATTATACTTCCATATTTGTAGAAGGTCCGCAATATTTTGAGTATAAAATTACTTATAAATATCTTTCGGATTACTAATATAGCATTTTTTTTTTTTGAAGATATATATAAGTTAAACACATATCAATTTTCCAATAAAACATCATTGCCAAAGGTACTATAGGATTTTGATGCAATTTTCAAACCCTAAATTTGTCTGTTAAAGGGTGGCACGCTTAACCAAATTCCCCACAAATTTATCAACCTCCAATAACGAAAATCCCTCAATATGCGGAAGTGTGACATGCCTTTTGAAGCTGACACGTGTCCTATGTGGGGTCCACCAATCAATAATTTCCCACATTATGTACTGCTTGTCGGGTAACAGCGGCGTCCTCACCTCTCCTCGTCCTTCGATCCTAGCATCAACGGTTCTCCTTCTACCACGTCGTCACACATATTGCTTCTCATCCGTCGATTTTGCTTCGTCGCTCGTGTAATCTATTTGTCCGTACATACACTCGCATATTTCCTTCTTTGGCTTTATCGCATGTTTGCTATTTAAGGGTAATGATAATTATAGGTTACAAACAACTTTTTATGCTTTTAGTTTTTTATTATAGAGTTTAAGTTATACTATATATCATTTTAAGTATAAAAAATTATACCACTAAATCACTAAAAAAATATCTACAACTAAACTCCTTGAAGTGTAAATTGTAATCTTGAAAATAAGACATACTCATTTATCACAACAGATAAATGTGATATGATATCACAACAGATAAATGTGATATTATCTAAATCCTTTGCTACATAACTATGACAACTTGCATTTTATAGTTTCTATATTATTATTTTCACATTTTTTAGGTTTTTGAGGGGACAAAATGTTATGATTATAGCCATGGTTTGGTGTGGGGAGAATGTGGTCCTCACATCTTTGGAATTTGCTCAATGAAACAAAATAAAGTGGTAAAGTATGAGTGCATGCTTTGTTAGATTTAAGAATGCTCTATTTATTTCGTTAAAAGTTGATGTACATGGAAAACACAAATAAGGAAATTAATGGTATGTGTTATGTATTCCTTTCTGTCCAAAATAAATAATTTTTTGATTTTTCTTTGTGGTTCAAAATAAATGTTTTCCAGATTTTAAGATTGACTTAATTATTTTTTTCCTACATTGCTCACGGAGTAAATAGTGTTGGAATATGTGTTAGTAGTGTTTATATGAGATAACAAAGGTTAATATGGTTAGTTCCATTGCTAATTAATGATAACAGATAGATTTTATAATTTGTGTGAAAACACCTAAAAATCACTTATTTTGAACCAAATGGAGTATTGTATTGTGTTTAACCATGTTAAGCTAAAGTTGACTAATATAAGTACGTAAAATTAAGATATTGAACGGATAAATATGTTAGTAATTTGTATTTGTGAAATAATTTTGGAAACAAAAATAACGAAAACACAAAATGTAGAAGAAAAACGAAACTGGTTCCAACTTTTGGTTTGCATATTTGTGGCAAGGCAATGCATTTCATTGCTATCCGATTCCTACATATAATTTAGGCAGTAGTAAAATTTTGGTCCAATTGGCTTCACGAAAATGGGTCAGGTAGGTCCGAAATCCTAATACTTGGGCCAATAATACTTGAATGAGGAGAAATTGGCCTTAATCCTTGATCATGTGCTTAAGAAACCACTACTTGGCTTTATAACATAATTAGAAAAATAATATTGTATAGCTGCTTTTAAAATAATAGTTAATATATATATATATATATATATATATATATATATATATATTTGTATGTTGTATACAAACAATATATAAATTTTATACATATTTGCGACTACAAATATAAAAGGTTTCATTCGCGGGCTAAAAGTATATACCCTAGCTCTTTATAGCTTACAAAGCCTTAATCCTTATCCAAATGTTTACCAAATTAACTTCTTGTTGTTGGCTTGTGTCTTTAACATGGGCGGAGCTTGTTTCCAAGGGAGTAGTTTTGGTTCAAACCCTATATTTATCTTAAAAAATCACTAAATATGTACAAACTATTCATTTAGAACTAAGTAACTGAAAAGAATTAGAATTCCCAAACCCATAGGATAGCATCCTAGGAAGCTCAAATCTATTTAAAGATAAGTATGAAGCTTTGGAATCGCAGAAAGGGCCTTTAACAAGATCTCAAGTTAAAAAGTTGCAAAACAAGGTCATTTGACCAATTTCGCACCTAAATGTGCTCAAAACTTGCAGCCCATGAAGTCCTACATAAAACCACGTTTTAATAGTATAAAAAGGACTTACTTGATGTCCAAGAAAGGTATAGTAGGCGTGCTAGATGTTGAGTGTAAGTTGGTGCCAAGTTGCTTGCAAATTACAAATTCAATTTCAAGATTTCCAAGATTTTTAAAATTCTATCCAAGATTGGTTTGGGACTTATTTCCATATATTATGGGACTATATTAATTGCTTTCCTAGTTAGTTAAGGTTAATAGTTTCCTTTTCCTAATATTGGTAGAATTACTTTCCAAGATTGACTTGGTTTTGGTTTCCTAGAGTTTTTCTTTTTCCTATTTTAGTTGGACTTGTTTTTCAAAGTAGTTTAGGACTTTATTTCCTAATATTTAAGGATAATTTCGTGGATCGCCCTCTATATAAAGGGGTATCTTCTTTGTTTTTAGGTAGATCATTTAGATTATTATCAATAAAATTTGTGAGATTTTCTTGCACTCTTGTGTGGCTACTCTTGGATTTATTCTTCAACCTTCAAGACTTAACTTAAGGTGGTAAGAATTAAACCCTTTTCAAAATCTTAGATCACTTCAAGGTATTCAAGAAAGGTGATAAGTTTAGGCTTATTATTGTTCTTGTTATTCTAAAGGGTCGGATTTCACAATCTATTTCTTGTTTTTAATTTCTACCAAAGGCGATTAGTTCTTTGTTAGCTAATGGTTGTTGTTAGGATTCAACTTCAAGAATAGACTTCTTGAATTCAAGAAACTCTTTCTTGAATTCAATCTATCTTTAATTTTTGTCTTTTATTCGTTTCTTTATTTTATTTTAGCTTCCGCACGTTTCTTATTTTTTCTTTAGTAATTCTTAAATCCCTATCGTGTATCTATCAAGTGGTATAGAGCTTAGGCTAATCAAGATTTCAATCTTGATAATCTTGGGAGGTTCTTGATTAAAAACATGAAATTCAACCCCCAAAAAAGTGTTCTTGTTCATTATTACTTTTATAATTCAAGTATTATTTGGTTTCCAAGTCAAGAAAGGAAACAAGAAGAGGGGATCCTAGTTCTTGAAGATTAAGGAAACTTCTTTCCTAATTCTTATGGGTTTGGGGTTTCTTAAATTCTTTCCTTTTTTTTTTACCAACCAACTCCTATTCTTTCTAGGTTTGGTCTGCCACTTTCTTTTTCCTTTTTCTAACTCCTTATTCTTATCACTACGGGTTGTGACTTGTTAGATTCATTAATAAATCTACAGATTAACAACCAAGAATTGCTTTGAGTGGAAAAAGGTAAGAGAGGTGAGAACATTAGAAGAAAAAAGCCAAATATTCAATACACTTATTTCTTTTAATCTTTGTTCAAGATGTTTCAAAGAGGTAGTTATGAAGAAAGGAGGCGAGCTATGACTCAACAATTTGAAAGGTCAAACTTACAACATGCTGAAGCTAAGGAAGATAATGGTAAAGTTATTTTTCAAACAAGAGCTAAAGTGATGTCTCTTATTTGTGCCCTTAGAATTGACAAAGAGTTTGGCTATAACTCAATTAGCACTTATATGGTTGAGAAATTGAACTTGCATTATGTTGAGCATATTGAACTCTACATGTTTGGAGGAGTAAAGGTAGATAAGAGAGTCTTATTGCTATTCTCAATTGGAAGGTATGAGGATGTGGTCAGGTGTGATGTGATTCCCATGAATAATTATCATGTCTTGTTGGGAAAATCATGGTATGTCTATAGAAGAGCTTCATATAATATGGAAAAAAAATAGATACTCTTTTGAGGTTAGGGGGAAGAAACTCATTCTTGGACCTTTGATTCTCTCACAAATTCATGAAGATGAAAAGATTGTTAAAGAGAATATGGAAAAATATGAGAGAGAAAAGAATGAGAGGAGTAAGGGAGTGCATGTTGACATCCCAAGAGAGGAAAAAGGAGGGGATATGTTGAGTAAAGAGAGTGTGATGTCAAGAAAGGAAAAGAGTGAGCTGGAGAGGAAAGAAAAGAGAGAAGGCCATGAGATACAAAAAGGCTTTGAGGTAGAGAGAGAGAAAAATGGTTTGAGAGATGAAAAAGAAGAAAACTTTAGTGAGAGAAACAAGGCTAAGGGTGTTGAAAAAGTTAGTCTTGAGGTAAAAGCCAAAGAGAGTGTAAGTAAGAAAATATGTTCTTTACTTCTTAACCCGTTAACTCTTTCTTGTTTTAGTTCTTGTATTTTTGTGCAGCCACATGTTGAAAGATCTTCTAAAAGGATAGGTGAGACGAAATCGATTGTGGTAAAGGATCCTAGTGGATTCCAACATGAATTTGGCAAAATCAATTATTGTTTGATGGTGGAAGATAAAAGCTTGGTTTATGACACGGAGTTCCTTAAAGCCATTGCTAAGCTGGAATCATCGCAAAAAAGAATAGAAGGTGATGTTGATCCATTATTAAATAAGTCCAAGTATGGTATTTATATATAATTGGTTTATTCGAATTCTTGGCCTTTCTAGGACACCTAAGGTATGTTTCAAGGTAATGAACTATACTCTAATTTCTTATGTTGATGAATTTATAATGGTTAAGGATGATGGTCTTTTGATGCATATCAAGTCATTAATAGTAATATCTAAGTTCAAGTGCAAGAGTAATTTGCTTCTTTTTTGAAATTGAGTTCGACGTGGATGATTATGAATTTCAACTTGGTAGAACGAGGCTTGCGAATGATTTAAATATTTTTTCTTCTCTTATTCAAGTGTCTAGTGAGCTTTCATATGATAAATTGCTAGAGAGTTATTCTTTAAGCCATATTGACTGTGAGCTTGTACAAGTGTTTGCTACTAGTAAAGAGGATATGCATGATTATTGTGACGCTTGTGATCAAGTATTTTTCATAAACCTATGAATGACTCTTGTGTAATAGCTTGAGTAATTATTTAGGATCCATTGATGTTGCGAATATTATTGGGGAAAGTTGTAATCATGAGTTTGAATGTATTGAAACTTTTATTTTGGGAATTATGGGTTCTTCTAACCTTCTTGAGGATTTATGTGCTTCTTTGAATAGCTTATATGTTGAAGAATCTATGGAATTTGTAATGGATACTTGGCTATATCATAAATGTGTCTTATTTGATACATGCAGCAGAGATACTTATTTTAAATGGACACATGATCAATCTTTTGTAATTTCATTGTCATGCACATTTTTTAACTACCTTAAGAGAGGTATTTATGGGACAAATCTAAGTAGGTATAAATTTTATTGGGATGATGATGTCCATATGCTGTATAATGGAGTATTTACACCTATTAGGCTTAATTGGATTAAGTGGACACATGGTCACTATCTTGTTTTATTCTTACCATTTTTTAGTGGATGCCATTTTTTAGTGCCTCTCTTTGTTTTCTTGCAAGGTCGAAATTCGAGGACGAATTTTCTTCAAGAAGAGGGGAATGATAGCATACTAGGAAGCTAAAATTTGTTTAAGGATAAGTATGAAGCTTTGGAATCGCAAAGAGGGCATTTAACAAGATCTCAAGTTAAAAAGTTGCAAAATAAGGTCAGTTGGCCAACTTCGCACCTAAATGTGCTCAAAACATGCAGCCTGTGAAGTCCTACATAAAACCATATTTTAATAGTATAAAAAAGACTTACTTGATGTCCAAGAAAGGTATAACAGGTGTGCTAGATTTTGAGTGCAAGTTGGTGCAAAGTTGCTTGCAAATTACAAATTCAAGATTTTCAAGATTCTATCCAAGATTGGTTTGGCACTTATTTTCATATATTATGGGACTATATTAATTACTTTTCTAGTTAATTAAGGTTAATAGTTTCATTTTCCTAATATTGGTAGAATTACTTTCCAAGATTGACTTGATTTTGGTTTCCTAGAGTTTTACCTTTTCCTATTTTAGTTGGACTTGTTGTCCAAATTAGTTTAGGACTTTATTTCCTAATTTAAGGATAATTTCGTGGATCGCCCTCTATATAAAGGGGTATCTTCTTTGTTTTTAGGTAGATCATTCAGATTATTATCAATAAAACTTATGAGATTTTCTTGTACTCTTATGTGGCTACTCTTGAATTTATTCTTCAACCTTCAAGACTCAACTTAAGGTGGTAAGAATTAAACCCTTTTTGAAATCTTAGATCACTTCTAGGTATTCAAGAAAGGTGATAAGTTTAGGCTTATTGTTGTTCTTGTTATTCTAAAGGGTCGGGTTTGACAATCTATTTCTTATTTTTAATTTCTACCAAAGGCGATTAGTTCTTTGTTAGCTAATTGTTGTTGTTAGGATTCAACTTCAAGAATAGACTTCTTGAATTCAAGAAACTCTTTCTTGAATTCAATCTATCTTTAATTTTTGTCTTTTATTCGTTTCTTTATTTTTTTTTAGCTTCCGCACGTTTCTTGTTTTTTCTATAGTAATTCTTGAATCCCTATCGTGTTGCTATCACCATAAATTTTAAATCTTGTTTTCGCTTGTGGTCTTTAGAATACGCACCTACATGACTATGAGACCTTTAAATAAATCAAGTTTTATTGGTACAAAACAGGATGGTAAAAATTTACTCTTACGTAATCGATGTTTACATAAAACTAAGAGATGCATGTCATGTGTTATCAGTCTGCTATTGAAATTGTATTACTGTAATAAATAATAAAACTTTTTGAAATATAAACAGAAACAGAAAGTTAGTAACACTAGTTTAGTGAAATAAATTTTGAAAAAGCAGTATAGGATTAAATCGAGCCTACTAATTCACAGTGAGTCGCTAAGGAAATTATTCTCCTCAAGTACCTAAGGTGTTGGAATATTATCCTCATAAGATAAAATGATACAACTCACCAACGTATTGGTACCAAAAATTCTTATGAACGGAAACCACTCAATGGTCGTAAAACACACAGAAAAATTCTATGCAGAAGAAGAAGATAATCAGAAAATTTAGTAAGTAAAAATTCTAGGATTCAAGGCATATTTACAGCCCATTTGGCTCTGAAAATTAGAAATTGATTTAAAGGAAATGGACATCATGGATTATTTCAAATTGAATTTTTATTAATTAATTAAATAATTATAAGGAATTTTGCCCAAAAGATTCAGTAAATCAATCGATTTTTGATCGAATCCAAAATTCGAATCCGAAGTCGAGCCGAGCGTGCAAGCGACGGCGATGACGACGTGAGGCTTGCCTTCTTCTTAACTCTTTAAGAGCTAGAAGAAGATCAATTGTATATATACCCATCAAATATTTTTTCTTCCTCCAATATATGACAATGTCCCTTTGACAAGGAAGGAAATTAAAATATTTTATTTTTCCTTCATTTCTCATTCACCCTCTTTAAGCTATACTAAGCTTAAAATTAAGCTACACCAAGCTTAAATTACAACAATCCTCCGTATCAATGGGGAATGGCTATAAAATAAAGAATGCACGGACGCGTGTGTGTTTCACATGCAAGAATTAATTGCATCTGGATAAATTGGTTTCCCTTTGAACTTTCTGCAGTAAATTTATATCGTATATACTCGATCAATCATTAGATTTGATATCTTTGAATCGTTGATCTTAGTTGTATACCTAGAGAACATAAGTTACACAATCAATCGTAACGATCTATGGTTCTCACGGTTGTGTTCGTTTCTGTCATGAACACTGCATGATTTCATGAGTGCTTAGAGAATGGGCCTTTAATTTCACTACCCTTGAAGCAGCTTACACTTCACACTCACATAGGTAATTTCCTAAACATGTAATACTAAAGACACAATATCTGGTCATATCATTCCAGACTTATCAAATCATTAAAAAAATTATGCTTTATTGATTCATCAAAAAGCCTTAATGCTTTACCTTGATTTTGAACATTGTCTTTATCACGAGAATGAGTTGAGTTATTTGACAATGTTGAACTATCATTCATAACTTTTTTTTATCTCTTTGAACTAAGCTCTTAGGATTTTCAATTTGCTAGGTAGAGTTACCACTATGATGACTTTTCCTAGGCCTTAAGCCCATTTCATTTGATGGTCTTTCAACTGCCTCTCTAGATAGGCCTGTTGTAAGTGGATTCGATACATTATCTCTTGACTTTACATAGTCAATCATGATAATACCACTAGAAAGTAGTTGTCTAAAAATATTATTTCTCCGTCGTATATGACGAGATTTTCCATTATACATAACTCTCCCAGTCCTGCCTATTGTCGCTTGACTATCACAATATATACAAATAAGCGTCAAAGATTGGGACAAAATAGAATATCTTCCAAGAAATTTCAGAGCCATTCAGCTTCTTCATCGGCCTTATCTAAAGCTATGAATTTAGATTCCATTGTAGAACGAGCGATGCATATTTATTGGATGATTTCCAAGACATTGCTCCACCCCCAATTTTGAAAATATATACACTCGTTGATTTAACTTCATATGATATGATGATCCAATTTGCATCACTATATCCCTCAATCACGAAGGGATATTTGTTATAACGCAAAGCATAATTTTGGGTATGTTTTAGATACCCAAAAACCCGTTTCATTGCCGTCCAATGTATGTGATTAGGATTACTTGTAAACTGACTCAGTTTGCTAATAGCACATGGTATATCTGGTCGCATACAATTCATGATATACATCAAACTTCTCAATACTCTTGCATATTTCAGTTGTGAGTCATTTTCACTTTCATTTTTTTGAACTGCATAACTCACATCAATTAGAGTCTTGGCAATTTTAAAATTCAAATACTTGAATTTGTCGAGTACTTTTTCAATATAATGAGACTGTGATAACGCTAGACCTTGTGGAGTCTTATGAATTCTGATTCCTAAGATCACGTCAGCAGCTCCTAAGTCTTTCATGTTGAATTTGCTAGCCAACATGTGCTTAGTAGAATTTATATCTCCCATACTTTTGCTCATTATCAACATGTCATCAGCATATAAAAAAATGACTTCATGTCCTGGAGTATTTTTAATGTGAACACATTTGTCACACTCCGTGATTTTAAATATATTTACCAATATTGTTTGGTCAAATATGGCATGCCATTGTTTGGTGCTTGTTTACAAGAACAACAACAACAACAACCCAGTATATTCCCACAAGGTGGGGTCTGGGGAGGGTAATATGTAGACATGTCTTACCTCTACCCGAAAGGGCAGAGAGACTGTTTCCAATCGACCATCGGCGTTTGGGTGCTTGTTTAAGTCCATAAAATGACTTAACAAATTTTCACACTTTCTTTTCTTTACAAGAAATCACAAAACTCTCAGGTTGTTCAATGTAAATATCTTCCTCCAATTCTCCATTTAAAAGAGTTGTTTTAGCATCCATTTGATGGATTTCAAGACCATACACAACTGTTAGTGTCACTAACACCCTAATAGATGGTATCCTTGTTACTAGTGAGTAATTGTCAAAGTAATCAAGGCCTTTCTTTTGTCTATAACCTTTGACAACAAGTCTTGCCTTATATTTGTCAATAATGCCATCAGCTCTCATTTTCTGTTTAAAGATCCTTTTCGAACCTAAATGCTTATTTCCTGGGGGAAGATCAATCAATTCTCATGTATAGTTATCTAAAATTGATATAATCGCATTATTGACTGACTCTTTCCAAAACCTGAATCAGAAGATGACATTGCTGCTTTAAAAGTTACAGACTCATTTTCAAGCAAGAATGTCATAAAATCTGGTCCAAAAAAAAGTAGATGTTCTTTGACGTTTGCCATGTATTGGATCTTCTACACTTGGAGTATTTTGCTTTGGTTCTTTCCGAGATCATTTAGGTCTTTTACTTAAAGACTCGCATTCAGCTTTATAAGATAGATGCTTTCGAAAAATTTAGCATTATCTGATTCCATTACCGTATTAACATGAATTTCGGGATTATCGGGTTTATGAACCAAAAATTGACATGCTTTACTATTTGTAGCATATCTAATAAAAATGCAATCCACAGTTTTTGGTTCGATTTTAACTGTTTTAGCCAAAGGAACGTGTACCTTTGCTATACACACCCACACTTTGAAATATTCAAGTTGGGTTTTCTTCCTTTCCATTTTTCATATGGAATAGATTGCATTTTAATGTAGGGTACTCCGTTGAGTATTCGATTAGCTGTAAGGATAGCTCCCCCCCCCCCCTCCCCCATAAACTCTGCAGTAATCTGAAACTTATTCATAAAGAATTTATCATTTCCTTTAATGTCATATTTTTATTTTCGCAATTCCATTTGATTGAGGTGTGTAAGATGCTGTAGTTTGATGGATAATTCCATATTCCGAACATATTTATGTAAATGGAGATTCGTATTCTCCGCCCCTATCACTTCTAATCAGTTTGATCTTTTTATTCAGTTGATTCTTCACGTCATTCTTGTATTACTTAAATGCTTCAATTGTTTCATCCTTACTATTAAGCATATAAATATAACCATATCGAGTGCAATCGTCAATAAAAATAATAAAATAATTTTTTCCACCTTGAGATGGTGCCGACTTCATATCGCAAATGTCAATATGAATTAAGTCTAAAAGAATTGAATTCCTTGCAACAGACTTATAAGAATGTTTTACAAACTTAGATTCAACACATATTTGATATTTCGATTTATTACACTCGACTTTAGGCAATACTTTAAAAGTAATTAACTTCCGCAAGGATTTATAATTGACATGTCCTAAACGAATATGCCATTAATCATTTGACTCCAATAAATAAGAAGAAGCTAAAATTTTATTCATTTTGTCAACAACCATTACATTGAGTTTGAAAAGGACCTCCGTAAGGTAGCCTTTCCAACATACATTTTATTGTTGCTTAGAACATCTTTATCAGAAACAAATACACATTTGAATTCATTTTTCACAAGTAAAGAAGAAGAAACTAAATTCTTCCTAATTGTAGGAACATAAAGAACATTATTGAACGTTAACACCTCGCCGGAAGTCATCTTCAGGAATATCTTCCCATAACCTTCAATCTTGGTTGTTGCATTATTTCCTATGAAAATCTCTTCTTCGGGACCAGCAGTAGAGTAAGTTGCAAATGCTTCATTGATAGCAAAAACAAGTTGAGTGGCCCTGAGTCAATCCACCATTTCTTCGGATTTCCAACTAGGTTGCATTCCGAAAGCATTGCACAAAGATCATCATTCTTCTCCACTATGTTGGCATGTCCCTTCTTCTTATCCTTTTTCAGGAGACGATAATAAGGGGCTTTGTGGCCTACTTTTCCACAATTATAGTAGCTGCCCTTGAATTTCTTTTTGTTCTGCTCCTTAGTCTGTCCAGAAGACCCTTCCTCTACTTACTTTTTGGAGTAGTCTCCTCAACGTTATTAGCTCCCATGATCGTTGAATTTCCACGAGACTTCTTCTCGGCTATTTTGTCATCTTCCTCAATCTTGAGGCGAATCACAAGATCTTCAAACTTTATTTCTTTGTTCTTGTGCTTAAGATAGTTCTTGAAATCTCTCCACGAAGGAGGCAAAATTTCAATCATTGCAGCAACTTGAAATGTTTCATTCACGACCATACCTTCAGCAATAAGGTCGTGAAAAATAAGTTGAAGCTCTTGAACTTGGGTTCCAACAGTTTTATTGTTTATCATTTTATAGTCTAGAAACTTGGCAACCACGAACTTCTTCAAGCATGCATCTTCAGTCTTGTACTTCTTCTCAAGTGTGTCCCATAATTCTTTTGAAGTATTCATCGCACTGTACATATTGTACAAGTCATCATCTAAAGCGCTTAAGATATAAACTTTGCAATGAAAATCTATTTGTTTCCATGCCTCAACAATTATGAATTTCTTGTTGTCTGACATGTCCATAGCAGGCACTAGAGGCTCTTCACTAGTGAATTCCTGCATACCAATGTGGTAAGCCAAAAGAACACCCTTTGCTGCCATCCTTTGAAGTTGGCTCCAAAAAATCTCCCAGATTTCTCGGCCAGTGGTACAGTAGTGCGGCTTGACGAAGCTATCATCGTTGCAGCAACAGTCATAGAAGGATGTCCATTATGAATTGCCATTTTCCACTGTCAACAACAAAAGAGTTCAACTAATGGCAAAACTAGAACAGTAAATAATACTGTAATTAAGAATAAACAGTAAGTATAATAAATAATAAATAAAAATTCTATATAGTGTTTCACAGAAAAAGATAAAAATTTTATGTTTTTCAAATCGTTTTCTGAATTTCAATACTCTGATGAAGTTTTTATATCTTCAAATCAGAATAGAAAATTCAGAAAGAGTAGAAAAAGGGATAATTTCATATAAGTACAACTCACATGGGTGCTTTTCATTCACGTAGCCAACATTTTAAGTTTTCATCCGTATAGCCAACGAAGCCTTCTAACATTATTGTCTGACTGACATTATAGCCTTACATCAATCTCATAATGATCTCTTTTTTTTTTCTTTCTATTTCTCCTATTTTTTTTTTCTATTTCTCCTACTTTTTCCTTCCAGATTAATGTGAGTATCTGACAAAAAGTCAAGTCATCACGGTTTCAAATCCTTACTTTTTCTCTCTCTCTCTCTCTCTTTGCCTTATTTTTGTCCGAAATTTACCAAAAACATAAGTATAGTGTGTCAAACCTTCATGAAGACTTCTTATACAATAATAATGTATATACACCTTTATACATTAAAAAATATAATTATACATCTTTATACACAAATTACACACTTATACCTAGTTTATACATAATTATATATTATTTATATAAGTGTGTATAAACATCAGTTATACGGTATATGCACTGAAAAGTACCTTATGTCCAACACTACACCTCTGTTTACCACCAATATTATAAAAAAGAACAGGGAAAAAAGAAGAAGAAGAAGAAGAAGAAGAAGAACAAATAAGCTCAAGATATGTCTAGATGAATCCAAAATTCTTAAATTTTGTCTCACCCGATCAATAATATTATTATTAGTCAACACCCACATGGATTGAAGCATTAATTCACAATAAAAGCTTTCATATCAAAAAATTATAGCTTCGTCAGTGGCGAAATTATAATTTTTGGGACTTATATTTCGATACCAAATGCTCACAGTTATATACACCCTTATACACTGAAAAAAATATAATTATACATCATTATACATAAATCTACACACTTATACCTATATTATACATAGTTACACAATATTTGTATAAATGTGTATAAACACCAGTTATACGGTATATGCATTAAAAATACCTTATATCAATTACTAAACTTCTGTTTAACACTAATATTATCAAGAAGAAGAAGAAGAAGAAGAAGAACCAATAATACTATTATTAGTCAATACCCATCTGGATTGAAGCACCAATTCACAATAAAAAATTCCAGATCTGAAAACTTTAGCTTCGTTAGTGGCGGATTTATGATTTTTGGGACTTGTATTTCGATACCAAATACTCACAGTAAGAGACTCAAAGATTTATCAACCAAAATTACTTAAATCATTTATGGGTCAAATGTTTTCTTCTTCAATCCTTTCAAATGAACAACTAACTTCATATTCTTCATCTTACTCTAGACTTTCATCTCTTTGCATCAAGAAAGTTTGAGAGAATTAAAAAAATTAAGGAAAGTTAGATCTGGAAATTAGTGAAGAGAAAAGATAGGATAAATGATAGATTTAAAATTATAGAAGATAGAAGATGAATATAGGAGATAGATCAAAAAAATATGGAGGATAGAAGAAGATGGCTTGTAGAGAATGAAGAGGCACCAGGAGAGAGAGCATTTTGGGAGTGTAGGGAAAAAGAGAACTGGATTAGTGATTGAAATTTTTTCTTCACATTTTATACAAAGTGGGTTATAGCGGGTGAATTTTAAAAATGTGGGCCATTTTTTGTTATGATGTGAAATCATGTGTATTTTTTTGTAATTCTTTCGTAGAAAATCACACACGTTTTAATCTCCACAAACATAATATAGAATATAATAAAATAATTTTCATAAGATTTTTATTAAAATTGTATTGATGTAATAACCAATTAAACAATTAAACTTTCTTAAATATAAATAGAAACAGAAAGTTAGTAGCACTAGTTTAATAAAATAAATTTTGAAAAATAGTATAGGAATAAATCGAGTCCACTGAATGCACAGTGTGTCCTTAAGAAAATTATTTTCCTCAAGTACTCGAGGTGTTGGAATATTATCTTTCCGGTATAGAATAATTTACCTCACCAGCGTATTAGTACCAAATACTCTAGTGAATGGGGAACCACTCAATGGTCGTAAAACACACTAAAACATATTGTGCAAAAGAAGAAGACAATGAGAAAATTTCGTAAGTATAAATTATGGGATTCAAGGCATATTTATAATCCATTTGGCACTAAAAATTAAAAAATAGATTTAAATTAATCCAAGAAAGAAAATGGACCGGACCGGGTCATGGATCATGGGTTATTCCGGATTGAATTTTTGTTAATTAATTAAATAATTGATAGAAATTCTGTCCAAAAAGATTAATCAATCAATCTTGGGCAAAAAACTAAAATAAGAGCTAGAAGAAGAGCAATTGTATATATACCCATCAAAAGTATTTTCTTCCTCCAATATAGGACAATGTCCCTTTGCCAAGGAGGAAAACTCAAATATTTCATTTTCCCTCCCTTTCTCATTCACCCTCTTTAAGCTACACCAAGTTTAAAGCCCAACACAGTCCCCTCATCTTTCGCATATCTTGATCACGAACATTGCATGAATCACCAAACCTGCACCGAGGAATAGTAATTCTTTTAAAATGAGTGATTTATCTAGTGGAAGATGCTACTCAAATAGTTAGAGCAGTGCCGGCTCTTAAGTATATAGGAGTAAGGCAAGTGCCTTAGGGGGCATTTTTTAGAAATAATTTTATAGGTTTTTAGGGTTTTTTTAAAAATTAATAATATATGTATATAATACTTTTATACTTTTTATATAAAAAGAAAGAAAAACTTTAAATATATTAAAAAATTAAAACTTAAAATAGTAGTAAATATAATGTCGCTTTAATTTAATTGGACAATGACAACTTTACTTTTTAGTCTTCCAAGTAATTGACCATACTCAACCCCAATCCCCAACATTTCAATTCTTCTTCATTCTTGTTCTCTTTCGTTACAGAATACAAAGACTCTTCTTCCTTTCTTTTTCTTCTACTATTCAATATTTATTTCTTTCATTCTTGTTCTTTCCTTCTCGATATTTTGGAATTGGAATCAAGGACTCAAAGTCTTCAAATTTATTTATTCAGCTAGTTACGGGTAATATTATTCTAACATTCTAGTATTATTTTTATTTTATATTTATTATTTTTTTAATTATAATTTGTACATATTATTTATTTATTTATAGAATATAAATATGTCAACAAGAAAATATGCATCTGGTTATTCAAAAATCCAAAATAAAAGAAAAATTGAAAATTTAATAAAATCTCATAAAGGAGCTCTTGAAAATTTTATAAAATCTCAGAAAAGTTGATAAAAGCTTATCTAAGATCAACAATGTCTCAAGAAAGATTAAATAGCTTGGCTATATTATCAATTGAAATGAATTATTAGAAAAAATCGATTATAATAAAATTATTAACAATTTGCATCTCAAAAAGCTAGAAGAATAGATTTTAAATAAAAATATATAATATAACATTTTTATAAATATTTAGGCCCTATATTAAACTTTCGCCTTAGGCCCCATTTACACTTGAGCTGCCAGATTGTTGCAGGCAAAGATCATATAGCCTAATTATTGCAAGTTGAATAAACATAACTCTTTTTTCACGTAAACTTATATTACCTTCCCATGATTGTTGATACATTCTTATTTTATTAGTATAAGTTCATATATTTTGGAGCAAACATCGAATGCAATCAAGTATTTACAAGTGTATTTCGGAGACTCCGCCGCGGCTTTTTAATTTTTTTCTCTTTTTTTTTTTTTTTTTTCTGCGTGTTTTCAATCTTTTTCTTGTAATGAAGAAAGATACAACCTCAATTGTTTACTCGCCATTACTTTAATGAAGAAAGATAAACCCTCTCAACAACAATTGACCTTAATCTTCCCCTAGGATGATATCTATAACTAGTATAAATTCCGGGATGATTAATGTTTACTAGTAACAATTACTACAGCAAGATTGGAAAAAGAATTTTCTATTTCAATCATCCTTCTCAAAGAATGGAAGAACCAAAGTCCAAAAGTAACTATATGACGGGCTTTTCTTGCTATTAGCCAGTGTAAAATTTCAAGAAATGGGTCAACCTAATGACATCTAACCTAAAACTAGAATGTGGTTGAACATTTACAGGGTTAACTCCTTGTGAGAAGTCAAAGCCTCGACGAGGCTGTAAATCTAATCATCTTCCACGCTTATCGATCTCTTCATTAAGAAGCCGAGTCATTAAACCTTGATTAGGGGTCAAATTACTGGTTTTGAGAAGTGTGTGCAATGCATGAAGTTCTTCAGAGTTTGCCTTCTTAATCAGGCCACTGAGTACTGTATCAGCTCCGGTAGGATCATTTGGGATCTCGGATTTTATAGTGAGTTTCAAACTGTCAACAGAAGTTGATGGTGCTATCTGCATCATCGGTCGAGATTTCCAGTATTCTGAACACACTTGATTTTGATCCATAGCTTGAATTACCTGCACAGATGAAACCAAATGAAAACATCAAGACCTCAAATACGTACTTTGACCTGACGGCTTACCCGTTCTATAAGAGAACGGTTCAACTGGTTAGGCGGTCTGGCGCATTATTCACTGCGCTTTATTTAAAGCGGTGTGCATCATCCAGGGTGATAAAAAAAAATCATACCCTGTTGACAGTGCCCCTGTCCCTTAATCAGGCTACCCTCGGATTCTTCCTTCCAGATATTAATGAGGTGGGCGGGAAGGATAGAGCCCAACTTATTATATACGGATACGGATACGGATTATCATTCTAATCTTGATATAGTTCCAACAGGTCTATTCTTTGACTCTCCTATAGTGTATAGTATATTCTTTCCATCTTCCTACTAGGATAGATATTCTAACAACAAACTACCTAGCTTAGCTAGTTGGCAGCTCCGCATCGTGAACTGCATCGGAAAGGGCATCCGATCTCTCTTTTATGGGTTGTTTCCCTTGTATCTGACCTATTCGAGTTAGCCCTCCCAAGCGGACAAAGAGGTGGATCATCTGATCTTGAAATAGGTCATCCCGGCTATCCCAATCTTTTATCTGTTCATTTCGTCAGGTATCTGAATCATACGATTATGAGGATTCTGCTTTACACATTCATTCTACAAGACCAAACCGAGGCATTTCCTCGCTAGTTAGAATAAAAACCTCAACAGCAGCCTTCATTGAACCCATTCTTCCTATCCTTGCTACCTATGAAACGAGTCCATCTTTCATTCACTAAAGGAGACACAGCTAATAGATGGATGAATATACATTTGATGGCCAGTTCTATGAAGAAAAATCTCGAGTTGGAGGCATCGCTGGAAAAAAAACCATTCGGTTTTCTCGAAATCAACGAGTAGACTTGAAATCATAGATCCATTTTGTGATCCACACGACTCAGACAAGAACCCTATATCTTACCCACCCAGTGCTGTTCTGATTGAATTTCAAAGATCTCGCTCGCTGTCAAAGCGCATTTTGCGAAGTGTTCTCCTGCCCTTGTCACCTAAGATAAAGTCAACTGGAAACCGTGATTGGAGTCGTGGTTTGAAGATGATGATTTGAAGATTCATTCGACAGAGAAGGGTGTCTTGGTTGCCGATACCGAGGTTGAATGAATCATTCCAACTGGCAACAGCAAAAGTGGAGTTTGGCACAGGTCAAAGGGGAAAGCAAGGAGGAATTCCACTTTGGAAAGGAAAAGGGGAGTTCCAAACGAAGGACCCGGTCTCAAGGGGCAAGCTTCCCGGTGTCCAAGTGTCAAGTCCCGAGGGCTTGTGTCCGCCGAAAGCGTCCTTTTTTCTTTTTAGTCTTTCCTTGCAATGAACCGAAAGGTGAGAGGCAGGGCTCGGTCTCAAGGTTTAATTTAAAGTCACTAGTCAGTCCAACTGCACGAGTGAAAGGCGAAAGTAAAGATTACGTGCAACCAGGTCTAACGTGTCAAAGGTCACCGAGTCGTCGTAAAGGGGAATAGGTTGTTTTGCGCATCCAACAACTGAAAGAGTTTGCGGAGAAGGGTTGAGTTGTGTAATAGCGGATTCGTAGGTCAATAAATCGTTGGATTTGAAATCGAACTCTCTACCTTGGGCGGCGGATAGGAATTGAGACTTTCAATGGTCCGCTCTTCTCTCCTCGTGATCGAAGCTGACCCCAGAAGTTGGGTATTCCTTCTTAAGAGGACACCAACCCTCCCGGATGTGGTCACCATCATAGGTACTCAAGATATTGTGTCTGGAGAGGTGGATAGATAGGATTACTAGTTGCTCGATAAGGACCCTAGCTTTATTGCGAGCCAAAAACCCAATTTATACGCCCCTTTCTTTATTTAAGGAGATTCTATCCAATTATCAGCCCCGATGCGGAGGAATTGCCCTATTAAGTAATGGGAAGCGGGTTAGTCCCCGAAAATGCCCCGCCCGTAAGTTCCTTTGTTGTTAGGGAAAAAAGATCTCTATTTTTTTTAGATTCGAAATTCTTCGTTTTTTTCTCTCAATTTCCCACTCTTTCTGTGAGGCAAAAAAGTTGATAAACTTGGCGAGTATGTAAAAGATATTCTTTGTTTTCCATTACTTTTACATGTCAAAAAAATATTGTGACATTTCCGTTCTTATGGCATGTTCAAATCGATTATTCTTTATGTAGCGAAATGGTCGATTCCATCGATTATAATCGAAAAGAAGACTCACATGAGGCTGTTGAAACCAGAAGAGGTCTTTAATTTTCATTTTTTTTATCAAGCAGTAGCAATTTAAAAATTTCTATATTCCCCGTGTTATTATTATTAAGATAAAAATCCTAATAATCATAAATCGAACTAAATCAGGCTCGAACTGATGACTTCCACCACGTCAAGGTGACACTCTACCGCTGAGTTATATCCCTTCCCCGCCCCATCGAGAAATAGAACTAATCCTAAGTCAAAGTATATCTTTTAGATCACGTTTCATATTTTCTTTCAACTTCCATGTTGTTTCTCACATTTTTTTATCTAGGAGTGAATTGAAAATGAAATCCTTTTAAAGATTAACATATTGGTATCGTGTCGTGCCAAAAAGTTACCAAATCTAAAATCAAATTCAAGAACATAAGTGGAAGGACCTGTATAATTGCAGGTGAAGAAAAACCAAACATTTCCATGCCATCAAGACTTCCAGGTGGCTGCAAAGGAGGAAGCTTCGGTTTTCCCAACTTATGTTGCTTTGTTATTTCTTGATTCACTCTCTCCCGGACCATGTCCCAGCATCTAACAGCGGATAAATGAACAAACACTTCATTCGGACAATGCTCTAACGAGACCTGCATGGACCATTTTTCACTTAAAGAGAGGACACCAGAATGGCAAGAATAACATTACAGTATGACCCAAGAATAGCAGGAATACAGGAATAACATTACAGTATGACGCAAGAATAGCAGGAATAGTATTATAGTATGACAACACACTGGCATGAATAACCAAGTAATAAATAGCAATAAAGACACCAATAAGTTTGTCACAGCGAAGGTAAACAAAAAAGAAAGGGCAAACAGGGAAAAAGCTGTTAACCCTCAAAGATGTAGGCTGTGAATGTTTTCATGAGCTGATACAAGAATATCCTTCTAGCTAATATTGTAGCAGTCAAAAGTGCCTATAGGCATGAGCTGATACAAGAATATCCATCTAGCTAATATTGTAGCAGTCAAAAGTGCCTATAGGCAAACTACAACCTGAGCAGAAACTCAGAAAGCTTTCAAGTGTGGCTCAACTCTGCATGGAAAACTTAATGCAGAGGAAACAAGAATGAAACTGTGGAAATCTGAAGCGCACCACAATAGCCAAAAATAAGAATTCCGCCAGCACAAATCCATAAATAAAATTAACATCCGACAAATAGTTCCATTCAAACAGAATATCCAATTACCATAAACAATGGCCCATCTCGCCCTGCATCCAGAACTTCAGAAACGTAGTGGCACATATTTGCTGGATTTAAAACATCAATGTATCTGACCCGGCTCCTGAATCCTGCATTTGACACACGAACAAGTGTGTCTATTGTTACTTCCAAGAGTTGAGTAAAGATAAATACAAGTAATTCACAGGTATCATACCCTTGGGGTAAATAGCCCGATTGTCGCACCATAACTTGCCAGGCTGAACAACTCCATAATCCAGAGGTTCCACATTGCAATTGATTCTCCTCACGACTTTTGCAATACGAGGACCTTTCTGACGAAAATATCTGTCCAAATTGTTCTGAGAGACGGGAGAGTCACTTGATAAAGGTTGTGGACACTCCGCTTCCTTATTTTGGCTATCTTCTTTATTTGGTTTAGAGTCACATGGTTGTGGGGGCTTGGGACAAGCATCTGCATCTCTTAAAATGATATTACAGACAGAAGTCCCTTTTGTAGACGGAGAGCCATGGGCATGTTTATCAAGATCCATAATTACAGAAGAACCTCCAAGGGAAGAAAGTGTTTCTTGATTAAGTCTATGGTGTATTAAATCTTTCGCATTATCCTCAACTTTTATGCTCTCTGAACTAGATGAAGCGCTAATTCTGTCTCCGGTAACTTTCTCATCATTAATGGAAGTTGCTGAGACAGGATTAGCACTGCTACCCATGCTCACTGTATGTTTATCCACAGTATCTCCCGAAAGAACTGATCTGTTCATCTCCTCTCCCTCATCGTCACTAAGAAGGATCACATCACCGTCACCAAGACCTGAAGAGCCCTTCACTTCATGCTTATCTGTTGGTAATTTCTTACTAAATGACCCACCCTCCACGGAAAGCTGACAAACTGGACTTCTATGACCAGGAACCAACTTTACGGATTCTTCACTTTTAATCTGGAAGCCATTCTTCGCCCCCTTAATTCCATGAGAAGAGTTGCCAGCCGTAGAGGATGCCTTGATTGATTCCAAAGCTAAAACTGGAGCTCTAAAATCAGGAACCAACTTTACAGATTCTTCACTTCTGCTCTGGAAGCCATTCTTTACCCCCTTAATTCCATGAGAAGAGCTGTCAGGCATAGAGGATGCCTTGATTGATTCCAAACCTAATGGTTCCCTGTATTGTTTATTTTTATGCAATGATGGAGCACTGTCGCTGGCCCTTGTCAAGAAATTTGCATTTCCATCATCCTTCTCCTTTTTTATGGAAGCTATAGGGGATCCTGTGCTTGCCTCTTTTAGCACTGGTTCCTCAGGTTTACAGGATAACTTACCAACAAGCCCTGCAACTTGCCTCTCTTTGTTTACATAAGAACTCAAAGCCAATCCAAGATCTTGCCTGGCCCACCGATAAATTGCACTCAATTTCCCTTCTAATGCGTCAACTAGTACATTTAACTCATTGATGTCATAACGGAAGAGGAAAAATTTGGCACCCCAGGAACATGTGCACAGTTGTTTTGCATGGTTCAAGCATGCATATTTATCCGGCGAACAATGGTGACAACCAGCGGCAGACAGGTGTAGATCAAAAAAACATACACTACATTCCCTCTCATTAGTAGCATCAAAAGTGCTCTCCATCTTTAGTGCCTGTGAAGAATTGCAAAGAAAGTCCCTCCTCACTCTCTCCATCTCGACACGGTTCTGCAAAAAAGATAATTCAGCAGTGAAGCTGATTAAAAGGTACTAGTAGGCTTAGTAGCATAACTTGTATGGGCATAGAACTAAAATGTGGCACCAGTATGACCAAATCTATAAATATCAGTCAAATCCCCCAAAAATAAAAGGATAAGAAAAGAAAATATACCCTCAATGCAACAAAAGAAAGATAAGAGAAAAATGGAAATGGAGATTAAGGACTATCCATCAATAGAATATTGGTGTTGCTATGTGCACATCCGCCAAAAGAATGCAACTATTTAATTCAAATAAATTCGTACCTTCAGTGCTTTTGACAAAATTCCATCTTTTCCACAAACAGCTTTCCATCGTAAATTATTTGAGGTATTCTTCCTCAGTAAATTAAGTTCCCAGTGTGCTTTGACTGCATCTCGAGCTGCCCCCAGTAACAGTTTATCATGGGATATGGAAGTTTTCCGGCCCTGCTCACGGTAAAGCTCAATCGCATTCTGCCCATGCGGTAACCAGTCAACAGGAGCAACATTTACTGCTTCAGCACAATTGAAGCCACAATTGAAACCAGCATGATATGCTCTTGGGAAGGTCAAAACAAACTCTCCAGGATTTTGGACACACCGATAAACTGGAACTCCCTCAGATTTCAATATTGAGGGGGATAGTTGTGTAACCTGCATAAAATAATAGGTTGTTGATAAAAGATTAAACAATTTATAAGAGGTTGGAAGCCAACTCCTGTGGCAAATTCACTGTCACATCTTTGTAAAGAATAACCTAGCAAATGACATAGCAGACAGATGATCTTCCATAAGAAAAGCAAAATTTACAGGAAAACAGTTTCTTGATTACATTTGAATTTGATGAGGACGCTACGGTATTCCAACAATATTAAATGGAAGCGCATATCACCTATACCTCCCAACCCTAAAAAGACGATGGTAGCAGAACAGGCCTTTTAGCAAAAGATGGCATTCTTGAATAGGGAATACCAACAAAGAGACATGTTAATAGGATTCAATTACTTTTCAATCAAATGAAGATTGGGCTCACCAGCTTGTGAAGCAGGTCGGGCTGCTCTTCAAAGAGATCAGGCAAGTGCTTCCTCATAGCAGCCTCCAATTTCAACGCATCTGCTCCAGGCACACCATACCACATCTTTGGAGCCCCGAAATGCATATAATTTAATGAGTACAAATGGTGATCTTCAACATGCTGTTGGTTGAAAATATATAGAAAAGAAAATATAAGACAGAAGCACGAATGCATTATGTTTTCAGGTTATTAAAGAAAAGAATGATCATCCAAATTATATATTTCAAGCATACTAAATTACAGTGCACATATATTTCAAGCAAACTAAATTCACTGCTGCCCAATTTAAAAGATAGGATTGTGTTGTCAAGAACAGACCCAATAACAACTAGTACTTCTTATTTTCAAGAAATATGACCTCAAAAACTCTCATTGAATTTAAATTAGCTTCTGCTCGATGAAAGAGAAAAGAATAATCTCAACCAAGGAATCACTAATATCACCCATTTGTAGTTCGAATAAACACGATCTGGAGCTTACTCAAACACCATTTGTGATTATTTCCATTCTTAATGAAGGTTTTACAAATTCTTTTTTTTTAATTATTATTTACAAGACCTTTAATAGAAGAAGAAAATTTTGAAATACAGAAGCAATATGAAAGAGGTATGTGCCCATTTTATTTCAACATGTGAAAGGAAACCCCATTTGCGAAGAGAAATTGGCACCTACAGTAGCTACGCAATCAATAGAAAGACTTGTGAGGCAATTGCACCCAACAAATTTCAGTGTAATAAAGCAACCGAGGAAAACTATATTCCTTACCCAACAGAATGATGAAAAGCACATTCCTATATAAAGCCAAGGCACCAAAACACCAGATATGTCGCTGCTCTCATATGTAAGAACAGAACCTGGAAGCCTAGGGAAGTTATTCAAGTTCCATCCTGCATTTACATACTTCGGGTCAGAAGAGCCAACTTGATGGCCATGTTTAGGGAACCCACTGCCAAATACTCCAGTTTCCAAGTCAGCCCCATAAAGAACCTAGCAAATGATGACAAAGGAATGACAGAAAGGGAGAAAGTGTTATACATCATAACCTAGATGGTGTGCACAACAAGAACAAAAGATCAGTAAAGAGTGCCACCTCGATCTCTTCGGTAGGTTTCTCGACCATCCGCCAAAATTCACCCTCAATGTTCTCCAATAAAGGTTCACACTGCCCTTCATTTTGCCTGAAGTACTGGGCCTTAAAATCATCAGCATATTTCTGAAATGCGTCCAGACTAAACTCTGGACCGGGTTCAAATCCAAACCTCTCCTCAAAAATAGCAGCTTCATCAGGGGTCTTAATGTCAACACTACCATTACCCAAGTCTACTCCGGTTTTTGAGCACCTTCTTCTTTTCTTCTTCTTATGATGATTAACTTTCCATATCTTTCTCATCGAATTTCGATTCTGAAGTTTGTCAATCCTCTGTATACGGGTAGCAAATTTGGAGTTCTCCCATATATATTTTTCCTTAAGAGGGCATGGAGGTTTCCACGAAGCAGGCGGAACTATGCGACAAATTCCATATGCCTCTGCTTTGGTGCGTATGCTAGCCATATATGTTAGGGTATCTTCAAATTCCTGGAGATTGAAAAAAAGTTATTGACAAAACTTAAGGCAAGACTCATAGAGCATCCTCCCGATGCAATGACTAGTGAGTAATGACAAAAAAGAAAGGGTGTCGTGTTCAAGTAGAGATACTGAAAGGGGTTCATTAGCCAAGTAAAATAGGACCTCTTCAGTTGGATAGAACACCGGAGCATCCTCAAGGTCAGGCCTACAAGCTTCCTCTGGCCTCCATCTCGCAGTTACCTGTTCCAAGCTTGAAACTTTAAAACAACGTATATACATGTAAGACCTACAACTCTGTGTTGGCTTGTATCTTGTTTAGCTTTATGTTTGTGAACTCAACTCCATTCGAAGCTAAAAACTTTCGGTGATCAGAGTGCTAAATGCTGCTCTAATTTTAATTACCATAACACTTATATTATCCTAAATGGCTGCCATGAGGGGTTGCTCTGATGGTAAGCAACCCCCACTTCCAACCGAGAGGTTGTGAGTTCGAGTCTCCCCAAGAGCAAGGTGGGTAGTTCTTGGAGGGAAGGATGCCGGGGGTCTATTTGGAAACAGTCTCTCTACCTTAGGGTAGGGGTAAGGTCTGCGTACACACTACCCTCCCCAGACCCCACTAAGTGGGATTATACTGGGTTGTTGTTGTTGTTGTTGTTGCTGCCATGAAGAGATGCTTCTTTGTAAATATAATTGTTTATAGGTACTTTTCTACATGATATCATAAACCATAATGGGCTGAAAAATAAAAGCAGTATACCAGCACTAAATATCTTATAAAAGTAAAACACAGTTAACTCTATATACTAACCCTTTGGCAATTGAGACACGCTTCACATCCACGGATGACTCCTTTTGGAAGTGACGGACTTACAAAGGGATTCTGCACAAGAGGAAGAGAATAAGAGAGGTGCAAAACAACTTTTAGAAAATAATAGGCTAGCTACTCAACCTGATCGGGTTCAGATTCATCCTCTGAGCTTTTCTCATACTTCCCGTAGTTTATCCCAGGTTTACGCCTAAGTGACTTAATCATCTTTCCATCTTCGGTACCTTCAATATATGTTTCTACCTGACTTCCATGCAATTTTGATCCGCTCACTGAGGATGGCTGATTAATCGTGAGTCGATTGTTATCCACCTTTCTTAAGGTGAAGGGCGCAAGTGACTCAAAACCAGGAGGAATTGATGAAATGTCCATATCCTCCTCTTTGACACAATGCCTAACAAGTTCAGTCCCCATCCTCCAGACTGCCAAGCAACCAATATACAAGTGAGAAATCGAAGAAAGAAGAATGCACTCTCGAGTTTCCTTCATAAGATATGGAACAGAACCAACAACCAAACATATGATAATCTATCAAGACCAATTGTTGCTTGTGTACAAATACAACAACAACAACAACAATATAGTCCCAAATTGCTTGTGTACAAATATGCACACAAAATCTCAGAAGTACTCTTGAAAGAGTCCACCCACATTATTAGACAAAATTCCCAAAATAGTATAGATCTACAAATTAGCACAAAATTTCTTCTGTAAAACATTCATCTAAAGTAATTTTACCCAGTTGATCTTTCAGCCATTGCACAAATTCATTACTCAGTAACAGCTTGCTTACATTGAAACAGTAAAACCCTGATCAAACTATGATCAATTTTAAGATGATCATCAAATCACCATAAATCGTCCAGTTAGTCAAAACATTTACAACAACAACAACTATGCCTCAGCTGCAAATAAATTAGGATCAGCTATATGAATCCTCATTGACCACGTTAGACAAGACAGAAGTCCATACATAAAAACACACATTCACAGAAACAGGTAATTTTACCAAAATAACCTTATTAAGAGATTGAGAGCTTCAGAACAGAAGTATATGTACTTACAAATTTTGATCCACTGATCTAAGAAGCTTCAACTCCTCTTCACTACACCCAGACATTCAAAAAAGCAACAAACAGATCAGTACCAGAACAAATCAAATCACAAAAACAGCTTAAACCAATACTATATAAATTTGGAACACTAAAAAAATTCATAACCAAAAATTTGTAATCAGATTCAACAGATCTAAACCTACTCCTATGCATAAACTTTTTTTAAGGAAATAATAAAACATAAAAAATAAAGCCTAACCCTAACCCAGTACTGAAACAGAGAGATGTTACCCACCATATCAGCTCCTGGTCACAACAAATTGGCCTTTGACCAGATGAAATACTAGTAATTTACTTTGAATTTTCACCCAGAATACAAATCTCTAATTTATTTGTAAAAGTGTAACAAATATTTGGTCATAGATGGTGAAAATTGCAAACCTAATAAAGGTGAATCTATTATCTATCAATTTAACCCTAAATTTTAGAAACTGTAACAGCATCTAAGTCACAGATTATGAAAATTTAAGAAATCCAATACAGATGAATCAATCCTTTTTTAAATTTTGTTTTTGTTTTTTTTTTTATTTGGGTAGGCACATCCAGATAAAGATCAGATAAGGGTACACACCGCTGAAAGAATTAATTTGGTTTACCTTAGAGAAAAAAAAATATTAATAAATGAAAGAACCCTAGCACTATAGAAAAAGGACCAAAAAAAATAAAAGGAAATTTGTTACTTGTAATACTATGGTCATTCTGTGTTCTAATAATCTATGGGCAAATTTCCACCTTGAAATCGACGCGTGTTTGACGTGCCCAATTTTTAACTCCTTAGTTATAGTACGTTTTAAATTTTTGGTCTACTTTATATTGTACTTAAAAAGAAATCTATTTAATATTACCAAAGCTTGGTATTTCAAGGGATTATTCTTTTTATTCTTGGATCAAGGTTAAATTAAAAAAAAAAGGTGGGTTTGGTTGGAATTGAGTAATAACTCACTTTATATTTTAATAAGTGCAAAATTTAAATATTTCGAAATCTGATTTACTGTGTGTTTTTTATTACGATATATCAAGAAAAAAAGAAAGAATAATATCGAGACGTATACTATTATTCAGAAAAATAAATTATTAAAGTGCGCGCACAAAGTGGCCAAAAAAGAGAGAGAAGAGAAAATTAAGGGATAATTGAATAATTCTTACCGGTAGTTATCTGCTTTTGTTTGTTTAGTGCTTTAGAGTTGCTAATGGCGTGAGTTGTGAGGGACAGAGAGGAGTCGAGTCGAATCACGTATGCTTTATTGGAAGTTTGGCACCTTTGGTTCTATTAAAAGCATTGCATATTATATGTGGATATATTCCTTATATTTGTACAAATATCTCCTGATGAAGTGGGGCAATATTTGTTTTGTATGATGAAAACTTGTAGGACAATTTACAAAGTCAATATTTGGTTTTGGGCTAAGGCGCTAAGCCCAAGTGAGTTGGGCTTGCTATTGAGGTTATGTAAAAGACATTTTTTTTTTTAGCTATATCATATATGAAATCTTATTATCTTAAATATATATAGTTTGTTAATTATTTGTCCAGTCCATACTTTTACTATAATTTATACCATTAGGCATTAAAATAGTAGAATATTCCCTAAAAATGCGCTAAAATTAAGGAGAGAATCTTGATGTTAATTGATTCTACATTAAATTTAATTTTTAAAAAGGAAAAGGAGATTTTTCATGTGCATATTTTTCTCCATATCAGATTTGATTGGTAGGCAAAGCCATTGGAATTTTTTTCGTAATTCAAAAAAAACTAAAAGCTTCAACAAATTGAAATCAAATATGTTTTTCATCTTTCTTTTTTTCTCAATACACAAATCAAAAAAATAATAAAATATAAAATAATACCTCAACAACACTCAATCGTGTCCAAAATTCCAATCATGCTACAATTAAATGGGAAAATCTGATTATAAAAATGGGTCTCATCTCTGTATTTTTTTAGAAGAAGAAGGAATGGAGAAGTGAAAGTCTGATTTTATGTTAATATCTACAAAATTCCTGCATTTTTCTACAAATAAACTACAAATCAGTTTTAATATTATATAAAGCTGTATTATTTTTAAGGGTATCTACAAAATTACTACATTTATACTAAACTTAAACTACGACAACAACAACTACCCAGTATGTTCCCACAAAGTGGGGTCTGGGGAGGGTAATACGTACACAGGCCTTACCCCTACCCGAAAGGGTAGAGAGGCTGTTTCCGGCCTAAACTTAAACTACGATCTATGTTAAAAAAAATATTGACTACAAAGTTTTCTATTCATCTACAAAAAAAATCTACAAATAAATTACAAATCAGTTTTAGATTTAGTATTGTATAAAACTGTATTGTTTTTAAGGGTATCTACAAAATTATTATATTTATACTACAATTAAACTACGATCTATGTTGAAAAAAAATATTGACTACAAAATTTTCTCTTGACCTAAAAAAATTCTTAAAAAAAATTACAAATAAATAATAAATCAATTTAAATATTGTATAAAGTTGTATTATTTTTAAGAGTATTTACAAAACTATTATATTTATACTACAATTAAACTACGATCCATTGTAAACGTCGAAAATGAAAAAAGAAAGCAGTCTATTAGTCAGGTATGACAAAGATAAAAATAAGACTTCTACCTTTACAACCATTTCCACATTTCGAGCTCTAATTTAATCCTAAAATAATATTTAAGGTCTAACCACTAACCAGTAAGGCAATGGACTCAAATTACGACATAAGTGAGCTTGACTTTGTTTAAAATAGTGAGTGTAAAAATTCTAAGGCTTTATAGTCACGTGCTAGTCATTGTATATATATAAGAGGAAATAGAGAGAAGGGAGCGAGAGGAAAACAAAAGGCATGGAAGCAAAAACGCAGTACAAAACCTCAAGAAGATTGTTTCTTCAACAATGGACAGCAATAGCTTTTACATTTGCCTTTGTTCCACTCACTCAATAATTGGATTAAGCGGAAGCTCCTTCTAAAAGAATATCCCACCAATTGGGGTTGAGAATATCTTAGGAGTCATATCTTGGAAATTAAGGGGAGAGAGAAACGTGCGATACTAGGATATATGAACACATTTAATTAAGGAGTAAAAATCTGTTAATTAATTGTATCTCTAAATTAATTATGGTATATAAATTGTAATTTAGCATGCTGAAATATAATTAACTCAAACCTTAAACTGAGGGTAATAAGGTTTTATATAGGAAGGTAAAAATCCCTATGTAAAAACGATACCATATAACTACTTTAAAGGAATGTTATTTAGAAATTAATTAGTACGTCCTGAATTTCAGTTTTTTTGTTTAATTTTTCAGCACAAAAAATAATTTGAAGTGTCCTGAAGTTAAGATTTTTAGTTTAAAATTTCAAGACAAAATATGTAGTGGCTAATCTCTAAATTGCATCCCAGATAATGGTTGTTTGTGCACTTACCCCTAAGTTTGCTTTTGGAATTGAAAAGCCATGGGATCTGTATGGGGTCGATCAGATGTAATGTGAGTCGATTACGTATCCCTGGACGGCCGTAGATGTCGAATGATATCCTATTTCGCGTCCATACGACAAAAGGGAGTACGCCTCCGACCATAGAGGCGTATCGACAGACTCGTCCGTATAGGTGCCCCGACTTCCCCCCTCCCCCCCCAAATATCGTTATTGTAATAGCAGTAGCTCTGAAATGATGTAATGTGTTAGCGAGGGACCTTCCTTCTATATAAGGAATGGTCTCCCTCATTTGTAAGGCAGGTGTTATTATTAAATAATAATACAATCTCTCTCTATCTATCATTCTCTCCCTATTTCATCTCTTTATTGCTAGCTAGCTTTAATACTTCACTAAGATCTCTTACAATTTTATAAGAACAATTTACATACGAATCATAAGATCTGTCTTTGGATATATTATCATTGATTCTGATTTACCCCCTCACATAATCTTCGATTGTCCCTAACTCGAAAAGTAACCGATAACTTTTGAGTCAAATAATTTGGCGCCGTCTGTGGGGATTTCGAGAATCAAACTCGTAGTATACATCCAAAAGATTCGATTATCAGAAAGAACCCAGAAATGGCCAAAAATAACACCCGATCCAAAGCCATAATGGAAGTCACCACCAACCTCTTGAGTTCTATGAACGAGGCCGGCGGTAGTGCTACCATCAACGCCACCCCTGATATCACACCCGAGGTGGAAGTTTCACTTTCCACCTTTGGGAATCTTGCAACCCTGCAGGAAAAAGACACATCCACTTCAAGAGAAGCACCTCCAGCGGTCAAGCAATTACTGGAGGAATGGCTAACCAGCACCCTGAGCGGCTTAGTGGAAAAGCCACCGCGGAGTTATGAAAATGCAACATCAACAACAAGCAACATTGCCGCAACAGACGAGCAAGAAAGAATACAAACCAATAGCCAACCCGTCGAAACGCAAACACACGACGACACATTGGCCTCCCTTATGAGAAAGATGGAAGAAATGGAAAACGAAAATCAGGCCCTCCGTGACCAAATGAAGGAACACCAGGATTGTCACGACCCTAATTCACCAATCGTGAACCTGTCATGACGGCACCCGGTCTCCGCGACTAGGTAAGCATAACACGATGCAGAATATACAAGTTTATGAACATCAAATAAGAAAAATAGCGGAAGAACGATATAAAAGGAATGTAACAAGTGCCGCTTGGCACATACACCCATCAACCATACCATATAGCATATCACCAAGACCCGGAATCCCATGGGTAACACAGTCTAAAAAAGGGAAGTACAATTGTGGCTCTATACATCAAGATGTCTAAAAACAACAAAATGAGGAAAAGTAACTACTATAACTATGAGAATAGAAGGAGGGCCTCCGGATCCACGGACGTAGTAGATCATACCTTGAGGTCTCCGGATGTGCTGCTGAATCACCTAGGATGAGCTTGTCCCTGATGTACCTGGATCTGCACAACAAAAGTGTGCGGAAGAGTAGCATGAGTACACCACGACGGTACTCAGTAAGTGCCAAGCCTAACCTCGATGGAGTAGTGACGAGGAAGGTCAGGGCCCTACCGAGAAAACAATAACATAATGATCAAAATAGTAATAAGCAGGAA